>WMED01007230.1:0-17261 GCA_019650415.1 Pipa parva
TTTTATTTACGATTTACACAACGTGCCAACTTTTCTGATTTTGGGGTTTGTAGATTTATATATAACCAGATAACTACTTATTTAATATAGTTACTTAACAGCTGTAATATCTCTTGTCTAGGGAGATTGTAACGACTAATTGGGTAAATTTATCTTATTGAATTAGGTTCTAGCTACTAACGCTGTTTAAGGCTATTGCTTTGGGGGGATCTGATAGCCTTTTGTCATCAGGATTGTAATTATTTCCTAGTGACTCAATTGTCGTATACTGCAATTTACTCTCTTTTCTCTTTCTCTAGATCAATATTAATAAGATCTGTGAGGCCTGATGGGCTTGTGTCTAAGCATCTATGCAATATCACAGGAAATGTGATCCAATAAAACAGGTCTCGTGTACCCTTGCTGTGATTAACTTTTAATTGTTGAATAACATCATGTTTTTGGGCCGGTGGCCTTTTTTCAAGTATAAAACCATTTAAAAGCCATCAGCCCACCCATCAATCATTGTGCACGAACACAGGAATAAAGGACTGTACTTTTAAGTATTGGAGTAGACAGCGATTAATGGGGGTGGATGATACCTTATAAAAGTTTCTGGGTCTGCACATGGAGAAAGTGGACCAGTACAAAACACAGTGTTATTTAGTCATTAAAAGTTGTAGTGAGAGTTTTATTGAATCACATTCTCTGTAATATTATTTACGGTATATTTCAGTATTGTTGACAGTGGCATTGAGGTGTTGGATCCATATTTTAAACATTGTGGGGCTTTTATTCATCAAAGTGAGAATTTGACTGTCAAAGTGAACTCTCATCACTTTGGGACACTATGATCCGATAGTCACAAATTCTCTGCTCCTTATTCATGAAAGAGAGAGAGGATTCCAGTCTGAATTGGTTGCTAAAAGCAATCAGTAAGTGGTGAATAAATGTGAATTCTGAACTTTAATCGAATGTTTGGACTTTCACTAGTAAACAAGTTGCATCCTTTGTGCACAACTATGTCTCTCCGGCATGTTGTTTTTGACACCTGCACACATAAGTGGGTCAATGACGAGCTGTTTGTTACTCCTGGCTACTTTTCAATACTAACCATTGTCTTACAGTCAGGATTCAAAATGTTAATGGAACCAATATATAGCAACTGCTCGGCAAAAATGTGGCTTAATATTTGCTTCAACGACATGACAGTTACAGAACATTCCCTGATACAATTTTAATCAACAAATCCTTGTTTTGTGTTGTTACTGTGAAGTACAGTGAGGGACAGCAACGCACAATAACACAAGAATGCAAAAATGTGATGCTTAAAAAAAATGCAAATTTTAGGTTAGATTTTTTTTCCCTTGTTAGTTAACATCCGGAGAGTTGTTTAAGACTTAAAATGTCATAAGATGGTGGCAAGATCTTGGCTTGACCTATTAGTCACTTTTCATTACATATAGTTGTCCTTATTAAGCACCATGCTGTAGTATTTACCAAGATAAGCTTTACAAAATATGCATGAATTTTTCCTTCTTGCGTTTAGCATTCAACATTTACGTAACAGCCAGCAGCTAGGACAATTTAGGCAATTTTCACAAATTGATTCCACACATCAAAGTAAGACAACCCTTAGGCGCTCTTTACATCTGCAGAACTGTCTTATTAAACACAATCTGTTTAAGAAATGTATTCAGATGCATATTCTGATTCTCAAAATGCTAAACGATCCTTCTGTCGCTTTGCTTATAATAGGTGACAGACAGGAACTATGTATCGGAGACAAAGCACAGAACAGATGCACATTAACACGGTACGTGTGGCTTACTGGGAAGATGATGTTCAATGTAATTTGGCATTATAGAGGTCATACAAGCACATTAACAGAGTTTACTTTAGTCCAATAAATGTCTCCATTCATTATCTATACCATATACAGTATATTGGATAGATTAGGTGGCTTGACAAAGGACAACTTTGATTTTGTACTGTCTGTAAATTTACCAACATCATTTTTATATTAGTTACTATATGAGCCATTATTTAACTAAGCATTTGTAAACCCATAGTTTTTACCTCTTCCCATGTTTCATTGTGTAGGTTTGGAAAGGCTTGTCTATGTCTTTATAAAGGCAACTCATGTCTAGTTTCTATGTTTTGAGTTTGGCTCTGACTGGAAATTTGGCTCTGCTTGTGATCTTGCTGGAAATGGACATTTTCCACTAAACATATTAGCAGTGCACACAGAATAGTTCCTGACGGTATTTTCCTGTCTGATTTGTTGTCATGGTAATTATATATATAGTGTTCTTATCATATTTTCACCCTGTATATTAAACAAGAGCTTTAAATAAATGGCAGCTTGTTAAAGGGAAGCTAAAGACACAGTGTGACTTTACCTCCCCTTTAACAAGATAATCTAAACAGCCCTCTTTGCTTAGTGATCATGTTTACCTTAAGGCCGCCAGAGTCTCTGTTTCACATATTTCTGGCAATACAGAGAGCAGGTCTGCCTCCTCAGCACTGATGAGTAAACCGTATTGACAGGCTCAGTATAGCTTACACATGTGCAGAGGCTGTTACATAGACAGCAGAAACAGTGGGGGATGTCCTAGGTCTACTACTGTAGCTCTCCATTTCACTGTGAAATGGCTGCAGGAACCCTTCTTCAACAGGTTTTACTATGCTAAACTATGCACCACCACACATCTGCTGAGAATGAACATTAGCTGCTACAACGTATATGCCAGGAAGTCCCAAAAAGGGGGTTGCCAATCAATTTTCTGACAAAAGGTATTTTTAAAAAACCAGAAGTAGATTTGAATGACAGGTAATTCCAACCATGGTATGGGGTGGACATGATGGAAAGTGGGATATTTTGATCTTAGGAAAT
This sequence comes from Pipa parva, assembly GCA_019650415.1. Lineage (NCBI taxonomy): Eukaryota > Metazoa > Chordata > Amphibia > Anura > Pipidae > Pipa > Pipa parva. Next base: position 2,876 of record WMED01007230.1, read on the forward strand.
GTCCAGTACATTCACTTAATGTTGGTCAGGTATTTTATCTCTGATCTTTAACAATAAAAGAAAAAAACATAGATGATATCTACTCTAAACCAAATAAATCCACATTTATCTGAAGTGATTCTTTGAGGAGGAATGGGCAGATGATATAACCAATACGGCCACTATTTCCACTAATATCACTGGTTACATATATGACCATATTCCTGAAAGTGTGATTTCAACTGTTGAAGTGAGTCTGCGTCATTTTTGGTTGCTATGCTCCAATAGTTATGAATTCACTTCTTCCTATTCACTAACAAGAGGATTCCCATAGTGAAGAAGAGAAGAATGTTCGACGTAGCCTCTTGCGTTGTGTGGTGTAATCAGTTGAACAGAACTATGATGTAACGTCATGCGTAGTGAAGCAAATTTGACTAGTGAAGTGCAATGACATCACAGTGTCCCACTATATTAAATCCCTTTCAATGTCACCTTGTCCCTAGGTCGTGTTGTCACTTGGTCACAGTCTTTATGGTCACTTTTGAATGAACAGTTACCTTACATCAATCAGGACCCCTGCCATCAGCCCCCAAATTCGCCACTCTAAGCTGGTGAATGAAAATGGGTGAATTCGTAGTACACCTTGCCGAATTTGCTACTTCAACAGACTGAGACACATGATGAATAGGTGAATTAACTGTGCATGCACAAGTAAAGTGATGCAAAGTGCTCTGTAAGTCTGTGACCATCATTAGCATTCGAATGAGTCACGTATTCGCCACATTGCAGAGTATATTGAAAATCCGAATATGGGGAAGTGGCGAATTAATGTGAGTTCACACATTTACATGACTGTTTTTCCTTTCATGAATAAGCCCCATAGTTTTTAAAAATTTTAAGTCAAAACAATGACAAGTATACAGTCCTATCATTAAATGATGTCATTTTTTGTGTAAATGAGGCATACCTGACATGTGGCCTGTGGCCTTGCCACATCTGATTTATTTAACTTTCCTGCTTCTGAGTTTATCTTGCCAATATCCTAGTTAGCAAATCAGGACATTTTTGCAGCTCATCAAAATGAATTAGCAAAACACAGCATGGTATATCCAAGGGCGCTTTCCTGAATGCATTTCACTAACTGCCTTGATAAACGTCACAGTATGGAAGCTTATAATTAAAACCCAATAAAAAGTATATTTTCTCCACGTTCCCTCCTTTTCAGTTGAATTGCAGCAGTGAATATACTAACTGGCATAAAAAAAAAAAAGAAACTTTTTATGGTACAATTTGTTTCCAAGCGAATTAGTCAAATGGAGAGAAAAAGAATGAAAGATGGATCTGTGTAGTTTAACTGCCTCTTCTTAAACAGTAAGTGCTAACCAGCTCATTACCTCAACTTTGAAAGTTAAATTAAGCGCAGGTGAGTAAACCTCTCCACTGACTGCGGTTTCACATACCACTTTGCATCTATTTGCTGTAAAGTTACAGGCTGTATTGGCATGAATACATGGATATTACTTCACCAAATGAATGTGGAGAATTGGGGGGCTTACAGGGTTCCTGTTTCTTTTCTGGTGATATTTCACACAAAAGGCTTTTTAAAAAAGTGGCAACCAAGTGCCAGTATGAGATAGGAATTGTCTGCCATTGTAAAAAGCAATTGTTTCAATGTAAATTATTCTCCAGTGGCAAGACTGGTGACTAAAATGCAACAAAACTGTGATACTGCTCTTTCTTATGATAATTATGAATATTACAAATATGTTGTTACTTCTGTTAATAGCAATAGTGACATTGTCTCCTTTAAACAAATCCATGTCAAGACATCAATTCGCACCAGCAAATTAGCTGAAATATCCCCTGCTATTATTTGTTTGAGTATGCCCAGTAAGTACTACAGAACAATTTAAAACCAATCGCTCCATTGGCATGGCAATACATTTGTTCAGTAAGTATGCAAAATTGACTTTGCTACACTATAGGCATTTTGTCACATAGCGTGCCAAATTTAATTTAGGAGATGAATTTACTGTTGTGATATGCCACAATCATAGATAAGAAGTAGAAGAAGAGAAGCACAACAATAGTGTAGTTTCCAGGATACTTTCTATTGTTTCAGCTAATAGCTATCATACTCACAAACATACTGAAGTGTAAAAGCCTTGTGTAAAGTCTAAACTCAACTGGCAACCAACTTCTACATTATTTTAAGGAATCTTTCCCGTTAATGGAATATCTTGAGTAGCAGAATAATTTGGTAGTTTAGCAATTTTAATACTTCAAATAAAAAACACAGCAGACTAAGGTAGATTATTGGCCTTAAATTATTGAAATACCAGATGCTGCCAAGATGTCACATTCTGTAGGATTTGAGGTCCTCCTCCAACAAGTTTCAACACTCCAGGATTTCTCATTTCCTCAATTCTATATAGTTTAGTTCAAAATTTTCTGATTCCATAGTTATTTTCATGACATTTTAGATCATCCTACATCAGAAACAGTTCAACAGATAATAAATGGCTCTGACTAAATGGAACAATTACAAACTCATCCTAATACAAATGAGGAATTAAACTGCAGAGGTTAACATTATAACAAGTACTATGTAGGAATAGATTCTATGCTAATCCAAATGAGATATTTCTGGTCCTTTATACCATTCCCAGGTACTACTTGATGTTTGACCTATAATAGAATCTTGTCTTTCTTATACTGAGTTTAACACTAGGCTCCAAAATGAAAATGTAATAATTCTCAGATTGCATCATTCCATGCACAAGTTTAAAGAATCTAATGTTTGAGGAAGCACAATAACCCCAAAACATCATTGGAGCTCTTCCATGTCTCACAGTAGGAAATGTGTACTTTAGTTTGCTGTGACACTTTTCTTTTTCTCTAAATGTGGAAATGATGTTACTTCAAAAAAATAGCTGGTCTCAGTTATTTGTGGGACATTTTTCCTTAAGGGTTTTTATCTTGTTCATTTGTGTTTTAGCCAAATCCAGCTATACTTTCTTATTTCTCTAAATCATAAGTGAAATCATTGCATATAAAGCAATAAAGCAGGGTCAACAAGCATGGATCATGGCGGACACATGAACGTTAGGGTTTCTGGGAATTTATTTGTAGCTTTGAGACTGTATACTGTATATTTAGATAATATCTCCTTATTTGTTTTCTCATGCAAACTGAATTCTAAGGTTTGCCATTTTTTTGGGCAAATAAAAAATCTTTGTCTGCTTCCCAGCTTCAAAAATATCCCTGCAATGATTAGGGGTTTGGTTCTGAATATGTTATTATTTGTGTTTGCATGGAATGTGGGCTTTGTGGTGGTCATGATTCTATGAATAGTTCTTTTCTGGCATAACAAAGCATCCTTTTGTTGCCCTGAACATATTTCAGCAGTTGAGAGATAGGGGATAGAATAGAGGAGAGAGAGGATATAAAATAGGCTGCCTGAACTAAAGCAAGCAAAATCACCTGATACCTTTAAAAAAGGTATTACTGTAACAATTCCATGTCTCTGTTTATCACCAAATGAGTACATTGAACAGACACAAACATAAAATCCAATATGATGTAACAAAAAAGAAATGCTTCAGGCTGAAAGGCGAGTGGATTTAAAGGCTTAAAGTTATTATCAGTGTCCATCTACATATTTTTTCAGTTGTTACCAAAACAGAATTTTAGGGGCTTTTTCATGTGTGAATTTGACTTGAAGTGAATTTACAACTATACTGTACTAGTTGTAAATTTGCTACTCCTTATTTATGAAGTGGCATATTTCCTTAAACATCAGTGACTTTGAGTAGTAAGGCGTAGTCGGTCAAACAGTAATAGAATGCAAACTGATGCGAATTCCACCATTCAAATGCAGTGGACTTCACAATATTCCAACTTTATTAAGTGAATAATAAATCCCTTTCTGGGGGTTATTCACTAAGATGCAAATTCGACTGTCGAATTCCCAAACAGCAGATTCCCATAGCAAATCCGCAACAATTTTCCATAGTAAAGTCGCAACTGCAACAATATTCTCATTATAAAGACGCGACAGTCGCAGTCTATTGCGACTGTCTTTATCTGGTGAATTCACACCTATACACAACAATTCAGTCGCCTTGCTGAGACTGGAACCCCTTTAAAGCGCTCGCTGATGTCCGCGTGCAGGACATTAGCGAGCGCATAACAGTCTGTGCAAAGTGAGCTGAAGGATCCGGAGCTCACTTCACACTATGGTGAATTCCCCTATGTCACCATATCGCTAGTGGTCTGTTTGGATAGATAAAAATCTTACCAGTTCTGTCCTACCTGAAGATGACTTAGTATTTTAAATATATCACCAAATTTGGCAATATCCATATATGAAAAAGGCTGCTAAAGACTAGATTTTTAGCAGATTTAATTCAGTATTTTTTATATTGTTTTTGTTGAATTTAAAATATGTTCTTGGATATCCGTGGGACACAATTCATTTATAAACTGCCTGATGGTATGAAATAGAGCCTAACTGATCTTGGTGTATTATCTGCCACCACTGCGACCCCTGTAGTGTGCAACAGGGAGAGGGGGCCCCCGTTACAGATTGTGGGGGTAATTCAGGATAGTGCGAAGTGAGGTGTGGAGTCCTTGCCTCACTTCACACTGACTGATATGCGCTCGCTAATGTCCTGCAGGCGGACATAAGCGATCGCTTTAAAGGGATTCCAGTCTCGGCAAGGCAACTCTTTTGCTCTTGCTGAGACTGGAATCCCTTTAAAGCGCTCGCTGATGTTCGCGAGCAGGACATCAGTGAGTGCATATCAGTCAGTGCGAAGTGACCTCCACACCTCACTTCGCAGTATTGTGAATTACCCCCTGTGCATCGGCCCAGGAAAGAGGACCCAGTGCAGATCGTGCACCGAACTTCCCCAAAGTTCCGCCCCTGATCTTAAGTCAATATATAATCACAAATATAGGATAAAGACATATACATGGCTTTGAAGGACACAATCTACTGCATAGTAAATTCACTAGAACAGTGTTCAGTAATCTCTACATAAACAAAGTCCCTGCAATGATCTTTCTTCTTTCTTTCAATAAATGTTACAGTATAGATGCATTTATGCCCTCTTATTGATTAAAAAACATGCTTGGCTGACTGGTTCCCACTTCTTAACAGAGATATTTGGTAATCTCCAAGATCTTATACAACAATATACTGCAGTATGCAGTTAATAACTGTGCAAGGAAATAGATTTGCAGAATATATATATTTATTTTATCTTTAGATTAAAGTCTTTCAATGTGCAGAGCTTGAATTAATGGAAGCACAGGAAAAATTTGACATGAAAGGCATCAAACAAAACTGTACCAAGTTTATCAAAAAACAGAATTAAAAAGACATATACTGTATAGTTGGAATATTAGAACAGCTTCAACTAAATCTAAGTGGGTGATACAGCAAATTCAACTACTTTTTTGTTTAGCCAGTCTAGATGTAGATTTACTTAGATAAGGGAGTGCAAGTGCCCTTCAAAGCAAAGAGTCATATAAATGCCTAGTTTTGTTATTTCCAGGAGCAGATTACAGAAGAGATCTTTGATTTTAACTGAGCAAAGAATATTAAGAGGTAAAACTGCGCCTGGAAAAGATAACTAAACCTACTGATCATTTATGCTCCAGCCATCTTCTTTCTGCTGTAGCTGCTAATTACTTTTGCTGATACTTCCACTATGATCCTGACACAGTTCCTGTCTTTACCCTACTGTGCACATGAGCAGTAGTAGTACTGAGGCCTAATACTGCTTCTGCACATACTTGCATCGGTGATGTATGAAAGGATGCAGCGCAGTAGTTGGACTGTAACACTGGAAGTGGCAGAATGAAGAGCAAGAAGGAGACAAGAGACATCAATCAGTAAATTCTCCCCCAGGCTCCCTCAACAGTAATCTGAGAATTTAAAATCTGTGCTTACATGCTTTTAATATAGATGATAGTATATTAAGAATGTTACTGTAGAATTATCACAATCTTTCTCTTTTACCGCTCTTGTTTCATCATTGATTAGGATGTTACCTTTAAAAATATCAAAAGAGGACTATTCTAAACACAACAAACAAAAGACATATAATATCACAATACTGTCAATGAGGTCATTTGTAATTCTTTAAAGAGACGTTTTCCTGGAAAAAGTTATGTTAAAGTGGACCTGTCAGTTCTACTTAACAGACTTTTTTTAGGAAGCAGGGAGTTAGTTGTATTAGCTGAATGCTAAAAGCATTCAGTTAATACTGTAGTAAATGAAGCAAACTCCCTATTTCTTTTCTACTCCAATGCTCGACTTGAATCTCAAATCAGGTTAGGCGGAACTCAATGATGACTGACATTATAGCTCCTCCAATCAGATCCCTGATAGATCATGATGTAAGGGATTTGATTGGAGAAACTTTAATGTTAGCTATCCTTTTACTCTTGTTCAACCCAACTTGTGATTCAAGTCAGACTTTGGAGAAGACCCTGACAGGTCCACTTTAAAACAATTACATTCCAAGACTACAGTTGATCCTTAATTTATTCTCTGTGGTTATTTATTTTTTGCTTTAATTCTTCATCTTCCTAACCTGGAACTTAAACTTCTGTTATGAGAGATTTAATTTACTGATTTTATTATTTGTTCATTACTTATAAAAAATAGAAAATGAAGATGGATGACATCAACAACATACACAACATTAATTATAACTTGAATTTCAGATTGGTGGACAACAGTAAGTTTTTTGTTTTTTTTTATCAATCTGTGCACATACTGTATAATATTGTAGACATTTGGTAACATATTATGTTGCTTATAATATAAACAGTTACACTATAAATTAGGGAAGAAAATTGTGTGAGCCGAATATAAATAGATCTCATCTCATTTGTAATCATTAACTTAAAATGCTGCATAAAGACAAAAGATCTTAGTAGCAAATCAATGGAAAGTGAGGAAATGGAATTTAGTGATGATAAGAGGATAAATGCTACACACACAAAAGCCACCATTCTACTAATGATCCAGTTATACAATACATCAAAGATCATAATTGTAAATCAATGCAGAGTAAACAGAATAAAGTCAATAATAAAAACAAACAAATACTGGATAAATCATTGTAAGTACTTCATAAGTAGTAATCCATTGTATACAATTTATTAATGTCAAATCAATGGAATGGAATGTGATCCCAGCCCAAGATGATGAAAGGGTCAAACAGATGTATTAAATATTGTAGAAAAAAACTCTATGAATGATGGAAGAATCCATCCTACCTCGGACAACACACAGTTAACCGCCAATGGCCAGATGATGTCTTAGAGGTAAGCTCATAGCAGAAATTCTAATTAATTACAGTTTTCTCAACCATGATCTATGGATGAGCATCATCATACAGCATATCTAAAAGTAATCAAATACAAACCCAAATATATTGCAATTGATTGCACATTCAACCAAATTCTATTTGGATCCCATGTTAAGCTCCATGCAAACACATGAACACACAAATAGGCAGAAAATGTGCCTTACTGCTCTATTTTCTACAATTATGTAAAATATGTGGTGTTTCTATATTAAAAAATTAAATAAATCCCAGTGATTGATTTTGAAGTAAAGTGGATGGTATGCTAATGTAAATCCAACATCTAATGAAAATAGATCAGAAAATAAATGTACTTGTGTTGTATTTTCCTCACATTGACTGGATACTGGTAGTCAACAGAAGATCTGTTTGCAGAAGATTGTGCCATGTGCAATGGCCTAAAACAGCTCTATTTACTGATAAAGCTATATTCCCAATTGAAAACATCTTTATAGGACATATTAGTAAAACACCCACATAGTACTTTGTAATTCATGATTTCATTATATTATTAAGAACACATTTACAATACAAGATGGTCAAACTAGTGATTGTGGAAAAAGAGAGAACTCAGAGCCCACCTGCCTTGAAGTAGTGTGTGAGTAAAGTGATTTAGCTAACAGAAGAATTTGTTGTCCACATACTTATCAAGAGTTTTCATATTGATTACTTATATCGTTTCCATGGCTTAAAATTAAGGAATGAGTATATGTCAAGAACCTACATGACTGCCAAATATAGTGCAAATAAGGCAAATTGTATATATTTAGCTTTTGCCTTTCTGTCTTCCTCTCTTTATTTCTCTTTTTCCCCCCTTTCCCACATGTTCATATCAGAGGGCAAAGGAAAGATAATATAAATATATTTTTCTGTCTGGAATACTGAACTATGACACTTGTAAAGGAAACTCCTTATATTAGGAAAAGAGTTTTCTCTCTCAAGTATTATTGAGAAATTAAAGGGGTTATTGACTAAAGTCAGAATTTGACTGCCAAATTCTCAAACAGTGGATTCCCATAGCAAATCTGTGACCATGACAGCATGCCCATTGTAAAATCATGACTGCGACAATATTGCCATAGTAAAGATGTGACTACGACAATATTCTCGTAATAAAGATGCGACTGCAACAGTAGCAGTCTATTGCGACTTCCTTTAGCTGGCAAATTCCCACCTTTACACATCAATTCAGACTTTAGACAATAACTCCCTAAGAGTGTAACACGAAATCATTCTTCTATCTAATCAGACTAAAGACCTCTTTAGGAAACCATTATTTTGCCACAGGATGAAATGTCATCATTCTGGGAGATACGCATGTTGTGTACTGAAAAACCACTTGAGGGAAGGACAGAGATTTAAATACTGCAGCAGATTTTTTTTTTTTTTTTTTTTTGCTAGCAACAAACCTGCCATCTGTATTTACAAGGAAAGAAGCTGCATCCTTATTCAGATTAGCTCAATACCAGATGGAAGTGTTTTCAATGAATTAGCTTATTCACAAGAATTTTGTTTTTTTTTGCATTTGAAACACTTGGTATAGTTGGTGTCCAATAATGGATTTACAGTTGCTTATTTGAAAAAAAAAATACCTTTGCAGATCGCTTTTACACTAGGGAAATCCTTGGTTCAATATGTGTTCCCAACTGGGTGAATCATGTAACATAATATTATAACATAGTTTATAAAGCTGAAAAAAGACACAAATTCATCCAATTCAGCTTATTATAGTACAATGTTGATCTAGAGGAAGGCACAAAAAAACCCATGAGGCAAGAGCCAATTTTCCTCATATTAAGGAAAAAAAAAATCCTTCCCAACTTCATATATGACAATCAGAATAATTCCCTGGATCAAGACTCACCTTCAGTTATATAGTACCCAAAACTTGTAATGTTCTTTCTCTGAAGGAAAGCATCCAAGTCCCTTTTGAACTCTTTAATGGAATCAATCATGTTAACTGCACACAGTATTCCATGTGTGGTCTGACCAGTGATTTGTAAAGAGGTATAATTATGTTCTCGTCATGTGCGTCTATACCCCTTTTGATGCACCCCATGATTCTATTTGCCTTGGCAGCTGCTGCTTGGCACTGGTTACTACAGTTAAGTTTATTGTCAACTAGAACTCCTAAATCCTTTTCCATGTCTGTTTTGCCCAGAGTTTTCCCATTTACGGTATCTTTGACATATGCATAACCTTACATTTATCAGTGTTAAACCTTATTTGCCACTTTTCTGCCCAAGCCTCCAATGTATCTAGATCCATCTGTAATCAAATATTATCCTCCTTTGTGTAAACTACTTTATACAGTTTAGTATCATCTGCAAAAATGCAATCACTCAGCAAGGTCATTTGTAAATATATTGAAGATAAGAGGGCCCAAAACTGGGCCACATTTTCACATTTTCATTGTTCTCTTATACTGTATATCTTCCATTAATAAGGCTTTTAGACGAGACTTCACATAAAGGCAAACCCCTCCTCCTTTCCAGTAATTACTGTCCTTTCTGAATAATGTAGATCTCTCTCTATATTAACTGCCCAGTCATAGCTATCTTTAAGCCATGTTTCTGTTATTCCCACTGCCTAATATTTTTCTTTAAATATCAATAATTCTAGTTCAGCCACTTTGTTAGGCTTCTAGCATTTGTCACCATATAATTTAGCAGCCTTTGGTTATTTTTAATTATAACCCTAACTTTATCAGCTATTCTATTCTATGTCTATATAACTCTTATCTCATCTAATAAATCTGCGTAAAGGCTTATAGAAAGTGTAACAATATATATCCCCAACTGCATGCACTGCTGGGTCCCATGAAAAGATTACATTTATTTTCCTCCATCTTATTTAACATGCAATCTCTTACAACACACACTAGCAAACATAATGACACCCACACTTTCTTCTATTCTTTCATAAGAAACAGGCAAACTTAATGACTTGGATAAAAATGGTAGTGCCTATATATTATATATTTATATATACAGTAATACAGTGATGCCCAACCTGTTTCAGCCTGGAGGCCATATAAATCAACAGCCAGCGCTGACTATTGTAACGCATATGCGTTCCAACATGTAACGACCCTGGAAGTAAGGGTCTCCCTTAGGGACTATGGATCTCTCGAAAGCTTGTCTATTTAAAACAAATGTTGGTCTAATAAAAAAAGGTATCACCAAGTATTGCAATACTCATTTATATATATATACGTATATATATATATATATATATAGAGAGAGAGAGAGAGAGAGAGAGAGAGAGAGAGACAATGATCAGCCATAGCATTAAAACCACCAGCCTAATGTTGTATAGGTCCCCCTCATGCCACTAAAACAGCTAAAATCCTTTAACGACTTTATCAGTACATCTCTCAGTTCTATTAGTTACAAAGGTGAGGCCTCCATCGATTGGACTTGTTTTGCCCATACATCCTACAGATAAAGAATGCTGATTCATTGGTCGACATTTTGGGGATAAAATATATGCTTACTCTCAACACAGTGGAGAAAAAATGCCTTCAGCCACTAAGCCTCCCTTTAAAAACCACATGTACCACCTTTTCTCCACTGTTCTTTCAGGAACCACTTTTTTTGAAGTTACTAACTACTGCATTCTAGGACAGGGATGGTGAACCTATGGCACGCATGCCAAAGAGGGCATGCACACTGTTGCCACCACTGCTTTCAGTACAGGCTGCAGACCTGACCTGACAGTTTTAAGGCCAAATCTGTGCAATACACTGAAGAAGCACTTGCTCGCTGAGGAGCACTCCTTACCTGATGCAGGCAATCTCCTCACCCATGGCAGGCGTGATGATGTCATTCATCAGTGCCAGCACTTCAGTGGATGGTGCTGGTGAGTGATGTCATCTTTTCGGCACCCAGTGTCGAAAAGGTTCGCCACCATTGTTCTAGGAATTTCCCACAAGATCTGTCATTTTAGAGATGCTCTCTCTGACCCAGTCATTCAGCCACCACAATTTGGCCCAATTTGGCTGATATCTTTACCTAGTTCTCCTGCTTCTTACACATCTAATTCAAAAAGTGATTGATAATTTGCTGCCAAATATATCTGACAAATGCCATGTTAATAAGGTATTCAAGTCACTGGCATAAGAAGCTATGTTACACATGACTTGCATAACCAAAATACCAAACAACCAGCAATAACTTTTCCTACTTCTTATGCTGCCATCTCATATGCAATTACTGCAGCCATGATCTCAGAGATGGGACGTTCTCTTAGAAGATACTGGACAAATCCCATTTTATTTGTTAAATTTCTCCTAGAAACCCTCTTGTGCAAAGGATACACACACTCAAAATAAATATACACTATAGGTCGGCTCCACCTTAAACATATTTTCCAGTAGATAACAAATAAATGAATATTTATATCTTTCTCTGTGCACATAAACTCCTTCCATGTTTTGTTAAAAGCATTTGGCTTATGCCTTCCCCAAAGCTTCAGTAACAAAACAAACTTAAAAAAAAGATATTTATTGATATTGTAGAGTACAAAAAATGCCTAAGAACTGGCAAGCAATGACCCAACTGTTATAGAGCAATAAATATCTTTGTGCAAACACCCCTTACCTTAAAAAGCGCTTGACTGATTAATTATACACAATGGCAGTATTACTAATAAAGAGGTTAATCCTTTTGATACTCAACATCAAAGCAAGTATTTCCCTAGTAGCAGCATGGCTCATCTTGAACTAACTATTAGACATGCCAGTGCCTCCACTACGAACTAATGGTTTAATGCAGAGAGGGTTTCCTAATACAATGCATGTAATTGGGTCATATCATTTCAGAAACAGAACTGTAGCATGTCCTAATAAATTCAAAAATCTTTTCAAAATAATCCAATCCATACTTTCACTTACTATTTACTTTTTAATATTTATTATTCTCCACTCACAGTATGCCTTCACACTTTCTTGTCCAGTCACCTGAGTATATTAAATCACAGGGAGAGTCATGCACATTGGAAGTACTGAGCTTATTTATAAGGTGCACCTTCCAGTAATCAGTGGTCCCCAGGCCTGATTTATGTCTAAACTAGTCTTCCTACATCTGCTTGATTCAATTACTCTCGGTCACATCACTTTTCTCAGTGTGTCAATATAATATAATCGTTTGCTGAAAACAAGGACAGTTAGTTTCAGTGCTGTGTGAGAAGGCTACAAGTCCTAGCTTTTGGCAGGGGGTGGAAAGATAAGTGTTGAGGTTCTGTCAAAGCTGAAGTGCTGAACAATTAATAGAATACCCAAGTGCACGCTGTATTATGATAAAAGATTGTGGAGTGTTCCAATTTCCTTTAGTTGGAAATGATGGTTTGTTATAATTAAACTTTAGACATTTAAATTTTAAGGCAATTTATAACAAGTCTTTATTTGCCATTTTAAGGATAATAGTATTTGCCATGCTGTTTTACAACTTTATATCTTTTGTTTAAGAATTAGCATTATGTTCTGTACAGGTCACATACTCTCTCTCTTCCAGTTTGTACTTCAAATCACTGCTCAGTAACGCTTTACTGCCTTAGCAACCAGAGTAGTTGAGAGTAAGTAAATTAATTTAAAAAAAACATTTCAAATAAAGACCTAGAGGGGGGTTATTCACTAAGGTGAGAATCTGACTGTCGAATTCTCAATCAGCGGATTCCCCTAGCAAATTCGTGGCAATTTCCCCATTGTAAAGTCGCGACAATTTTTTTAAGGTAAGATTGCAACAATTTTCCCATGATAAAGTCGTGACTGTGACCATATTCTCATTATAAAGGCACAACTGCGACAGTAGCAGCTTTTTGCGACTGTTTTTATCTGGCAAATTCGCACCTATACGCAACAATTCGGACTTTAGTGAATAACCCTGCAAATGTGGATTATTATAGAAAAGAAAGTTCCACATTTCCAAATGAAATTTAAAGTGAACATTTCCCTTGCATATCTTGATCCAATTCATCTACTGAATATCATATGTATGAATACTCATATTACTTTTACTTTATACTATACTTAATATTCAGCTATGCGACTAAGGTGCAATGTTCTTATACTGAACTACCAGTAAACAGAGGGATATCAGACATCAGGTTATAAATATCAGTAACTAATAATGCCAGTCAGATCATATCTGCTACATCTTCTATTTCCCCTTCCTCATGTATGTGCTGCATCCCTCCAAAGCTAGTCTGCTGACCACAAAAATAAGAATATCCTCTAGGTCTACCATGTAATTAAACATTCCCCATTACCCTAGGAATATACTCATATAGGAATTTTTGGCTCAGGGAAGTCATTACACTAATAGCCCTTTTAATGAGACTGGATCCAATTACTGAAGGTGTTTGAGTGAGAGATGTGCACATATTGTTTGACAGAATATAAATCAAAACAAGTTTACCATGTAATCCATGAAAAGGAAAGAAATGTCTATCCTACATTCATTATAGGATCTTGTAGTGATGTATGGGAATGTGACAGAACATTCATTTAATTCTGATGCAATAAAACTGCACCGTTCTACTCTCCCTACCAGTACACTCAGACCTAATCAAATATTGAATATCAGAGCAATTTCTGTTGTGCTGAAATCAATAGGCACCTTTGGGAATTCATCAAACAACAAATTCTTTTCCAGGCAATCCACGCCGCAGTCATTCATAGGGATTTGGCCTGGGACTTTATAAGTTGGCCACAAATTCTGATAGCTTTAAAGGCACATGGAGAATTAAACCAGTGATGTCCCACTGTAAATCAGAATAGATTTAAACAAGAGAATTAGATAAGGAATAATGCATGCAGGAAAACAATCACTGGGAACACTGACATTTCCAATGCAGTTTGATCCAACTGTCTGCTGCACAGCCAGGCACTTATCAATCTGTCATTGTACAACTTAGTCGTGTTCAGGTAGGAGTAATGGATCAGTGACCACTTCCCTACACTCACACACAAGCTTTAACAACTCACTGATCATTCTATTAATGGAATCCTAATGACAGCACAA
>WMED01007231.1:0-17805 GCA_019650415.1 Pipa parva
TGTTGTGGGGCAGTGTAGGATAAGGAATAAGTGTTGTGGGGGCAGTGCAGTATGGTGTAATGTAGGGTTGGGTCAGCACAGTAGCTAGAAAGTGAAGGTTGGGGGCCCCACAATATGGAGAAAGGAAGAAAGGAACTTTAATATTACAGAGAAGCACACTACCTTGTACCACTTTACCTGCTGCGCTGTAGTGCACTATGTGGTTGTACTGCTGCACTGTATGGGGCACAATGACTGGGAGACTGCTGATGGGGGGATGCATTATGGCAATGTTGACTAGGGCGCCGTTAAACCTTGTCCTGGCACTGATTTTGTTTGTTTGCATTTGCATGATCCTAATTATTTATTTAAGTTCCTTACTGCAGAAAAGAGATATGGACAATAGAACAGTATATATATATATATATATATATATATATATATATATATAGATATATAAAATAGAATCTCTAAAGGTTCATATTTATCTATATACTGTATATGCCTGTTAGTGCTGGAAGTATTGTCAGGAACCATGTTTTTTAGCTTGCTAAGATTGCCTCATGGGAATGTATTGCATTGCTTTACAAGGAACAGGGTAATCTAGACACTCTACATAGAGAATGTTAAATAAATACAGTTAACCAGATTTCTATTTTAAAGAGCTTACAATGTATAAGAATGCAAGCTATCCCAAGACAATAAAAGGCACATTAAAAGTGATGATAGTAACCTATCTGTGATAGGTTAAGACTCTTGTTTTGAAAAAACAACAATGAAACATTTCTGTTCTTTATTCTTGTTCTAATTCAATGATCATATTGCCACGATGAATCCTTGTCATGTACACCTCAATGGACCAAACTGACAAAAAATAGGACAGTAATAAATAAAGCCTAAACTTTTTACAGACCACTTGATTTATTAGAAAGTCCCTACAGGCTGATGTTATATTTGTTGCTATTAGGTTAGTAGGTTTAGGCCAATAGGTGAGGAATCAGCCATTAAAGTTCCACACATATATAGCAAGAGAACAAAGTTTGTAGTAGAGATACTCATAAGAGGTAAGTGTAAGATTTAGCAGTTGTAGAGATCATCAACATTTTCCTTTTATTACAAAGGATATTGTTTGCTGGACAACAAAATAAGAAAGCAGTAAAAGAGCGACTGCTTTATGCTAAAATACATCCTCTTACAATCTATAAATGGATAGAAAGAATGGGAAGAATTTTAGGCAATTTTGAAACCTAATAGAATTGCAGAGACAGAAGAGCAAACAGTTCTGGAGACCTAGAAGATAAAAATAATCATTTAAAGATTAAAGGGGAAGCTTAGCCTTCAGAAACCCTACCTGGCTTTTATTGTTTTGTATTCAGCAATTTATCAGCAGGACCCCTGAGTCCAAGGGGGCCCCTAGCAGCACTCTGCTGAGCACTACAACAGACTTACTTTACTTTGCTCTCCTCTAACACTGCTAATTGGAGCTGAGTTATGACTCGGCTTGGGATTGGACAGAAAGAACCAATCACTAGACGGCTTTTCATGGGGTTCCATTTATTCAAATAAAAATTAATGTTGCTAACAAACAAAAAAAATTGTCACTGCATGTAATATTTTGTTGTATTTTAAAATTCATTATGTAATGTCATTAACTTTTGTGGTCACAAAATACTCTTTTGTAACAAAAATGTTTTTCATGGCCACAAAATCATAACTGGATGTTAACAAAATGATTTTGCAGTCACAAATTGTTTTAGTGTCATAAAATATAATTTTTTTTGTCTCAGAATAATAGTGAATAAAACAAAAATCAATCAATTCTATATCAAACAAAATTTTATGTGCCACAAAATTAAGCTACTGTGCAAATTAACCTTTACTAAAATTATTTTGCATTTTGAGACACTAATATATGGGCGAAATCTATTAAACTCGAAAAAGCATTTTCGGCTTTTTCGAGTTTAATCGGGAGAATGATTTGAAGTTTCTCCTGGCAAGTATAGTGAAATTTGACTCGTGCGATACTTACCGTGAGAAACTTTTTAAAATTAAATATATTCATGGAAAGGTAGCCAAACAATATAGCTACCTTTCCATGGATATATTCAATTTAAAAAGTATGTCACGGCAAGTATCGCACGAGTCAAATCTCGTGATACTTTCCGGGAGAAACTTCAAATCATTCTCTCGAGATATTAAACTTGGAAAAGCGCAAACGGCTTTTCCGAGTTTAATAAATTTTGCCCTAGAATTCTATTTTATGCACAGAATAACTATTTTTGCATACAAAATAGTATTCTGTGCACACAGAAAGTATTTTGTTTACAGAATAAAATTTTGTGCATAAAGAATAGCTGTTTTCATGCAAAAATTTTATTCTGTGCACAGAAATGCCATTTTGTACACACAAAATGCAATACTGTATTCCAAAATTAGCATTTTGTATACAAAATTATTTTCGTGTGCACTAAATATTGAGAAATCTATTTTTGTATTAAAATCTATTTTTTTTGTATTTTTTGTGGATACTAAAAATAATTTTGGGCCTATAAAACAAACTTTGTCAAAGCAAGAGATGCTAAATATAATGGATTCATTTTGTGTTTACAAAATAACCTGTATGTCACAAAAAGACCTATGAACAAATGGCGCTCTTATGGGAAGTACAGCGCTTGAACAGAACAGAGTTCTGTTGTTAGCTCCCTTGGAGTAATTTTGTAATTCTGTCATGAAATGAGGGGAGAGGCAAAACATCATTATGGGTGTAACAAAGCCAATTTTGTCCTCTGATATAATGCAATATTAGTAGTTTTTCACAGGGCCACAGTTAAACATATTTTGAAGCTACAAGGGGATTTCCTCAACAGGGATGATATTTCATCAGTCCAGCAAATTATAGCAACCAATAAGCTGTTAGCATTCACTAGTATCAAAAAACTAGAATGACAAAAGCCTAATTTTGATTGGTTGCGATGGGTTACTAGACTGCTGTAATGATTGCCCTGGTGATGAATTCCCCATTTTGTTTTAGTCTGCAAAATAATCCCACATCATAGTATTAAATGTCAAACTCATTTCAGGTATATCAGTAAATATTACAATGTAGCACACTTTAAATAGCTGAAAACCATTTCATTCTTGTCATTTTCATCCTTTAACACATTTCATTCATTTCACCAACCTGCTAAATGTTTATACTTTTTATTGCCTCAAATTGTTGTATCAATGCATCCTTTTCAATATGTAAGGGGTCAAAAAATTGGAAGAAACAAATATAATATGGGAAAGAGATACATTTTACCCTACATTAAAAGTTGCATTTTTTTCAAAACTTATGTGAATGGAATACATATTCATATAAATGTATTGATTCTACTGTTTTGTTTTAATTCTGTCCACAGAATAGTGAGATCTGTAAATTATTCAGTAGTATAACCCTTGTGTGCCTTCAATTGATGTGAGAAGCAGTTCCCTGCATGCCACAGAGTGGCTGAGAATCCTGGGAGTTTCACTTTACAACATTCAGAAAACTGAAAATTTGACATCCCTGTTGAGGCAGATGTCATCTTATTGATGTTAAAGACAGCTTGTATTTTACATAACATAAATAAAACATGTTATCACTTCACTATTTTACCACATTCTGCAAAAAAAAAAAAAAAAAAAGATTAATTCCATGAAGAATTCAGTGAAAAATCTCTGCTAGTAAACCTTCTATTACGCTTTTATTTTTTAATATTGCTCATTATAATACATGTGCTGCTAAATGAATCCTCTAAAAATAAACAAATGTGGAGAGGATTCCCTTACAACTACTTAGGGTTAGTTATTTTTTTTTTAATAAGAAGAGTGTCTGGGTATGGTTTCAAAAAAGACTCTGTAGGGGCATATATACTAAAGTCGAATTGATTATCCTTTTAAAGTTGAACACCTTTTTACCTATTATCAACCTTTTCTCCTATTTATTAAAGCCCTTTCTAGGTTCCCCGCACTGGTTATCGCTGATGTATATCTATATCGCCTATATTGAGCAATATCGTTCATACATCGAATAACAGATATTGCTCAAGGACTATTTACTAAGCTTGTCTTGCTACTACGCTCAAATGTATTGCTCAAAATGATTTGCCACCCTAGACCTGGCAAAATCCATTCTGATCTATGCTAAACTGCAGCATGAACATCAAAAAACACTCTCTAACATATCAATAGCTGCAAACTATTACTAAATTAATACAACTACACACACACAAAAAAAATATCCCAAAATAGACATTAACTGCAACAATGTATAAACAATCAGTACAGACTATAAATCCGTAAATAATGTGCAAATGGCTAATCCGAGTTTAATAAATTTTGCCCATAAGGACTCCATATACCTTCAACTACATGACCTGAGATAAAATCCACTACCATCAGAGTTATAGACTATAACAGTCTAACAGTATATAGAGGATGATATGCATTGTCTGGAGCTTGTAGTAAAGAGGGACCCCATGGGTGACTCTAGGCTATACTCTAGACTGGTACTAGTTTCTCTGACTTGAACCTGGATGAGTATGAGTAGTTACCCTATGATACTCATTGGTGGTACTCAAGCTACTTGTTAGAGTTGATAACACACTCATGCCTTGGGTTTTATTACTAGAGCAGTTATTTACTACTCCTTTTGATATGGTTGTTCCTTTTTTACATGTTGGAAGGTGGGAGTAACTTTTTCTCACCTATACAGGTGAAGTAGGTGGAGCTAAAGTGACCTTACAGCAGACTTCCAGAGAACCACATACACATAATGTAAAACAAGAGATCAATGGGAATAATCTGATAAAATCTTCCTACCTAATAATAATAATCATAACTACTAAAAAATTAGGGCCTTATTGACTAAAGGATAAATTCAGCTGTTGAAATCACCTGGCAACAATTTAAGTCACATTGTCAAAATAGTCGCCTATTCACGTCTCCTTATTTATAAAGCACCAGGTCGTCTTTTTGAACAAGTGGATAGTGATGAGTAAATAATGCGAAATGGTCCATAAGATCATGACTATGGTAGTCACCTGGATTAGATGGGTATTCACATCACAGAGTTTGCTCAATAAGTGAACATGGGGAAATACAGATCAAAAGCGAATTCAGAGTTATACCCAACTATTTAGCCTTTAGTCAAATAAGCCCTTAGTAGTCTACCATTGAAACACAAGCTAGTGGGAAAATTGGAGATTTAAATTAGGGGGAAAAGCTAATATGATACATCACTGTCATTGCAATATTAATAATAACCATAGGAATTAAACTCATAGTTTAAACCTAAAATGAATCAATGTTTCCTCTAACCCATGTACTCTTACATGTGAGGCCACGCCTACTGCACACATAGGGAAGTACAGTGAGTAGCAACAATTTATGCAGTTTCAAAAATGTTCTCAAACTGATTTTTTTGTGCATACAGACTTAAAATGAAAGTAAAATGATTATTTGTTAAAAAGTTTCTGCAAACTATTTTTTTCAGATGGTACTGCAGTACAGATCATTTTCATTTTCTCCTGACCTTTCTCACCTTTTGGCAAGAAAGAATTGAGGATTTTGGTGGGATGCAATAGAAAACACAAAATAAATCAAAAGCAGGTCCCCAACTAAAACCAATGCTCTTGAGGTCAAGCACTTCACATTAACCTCTAGTAAAAAGAGTTGGAATGTATTGAACACTATCAATAGAGTATATGTAGGTCCATGTGAAAGAGAAATTCTATATAAATTGTCTAGAAATGGTCTTCTCGCTTTTCACACTTTTGTTTGTAGAAAAAAAAATTGATATCTGGAATAGCAAGACTCCCTTTCTATACAATCACACTTTTGAAACCCGATAATATATTATTATTATTACTCTATTTATATATTACCTATATACTGTATATTACATAATACACAGTATTTTTATCAATCAGTCCAAGTACTAGAGGAGTAGGCAATCTAATTTCTGTAACTAATGCATACCTACTAAGGAAAATTTAACATGAAGCCAATTAACTTAGACTGGGGATTATTCACTAAGGTGCAAATTCGACTGTTGAATTCTCAAACAGCGGATTCCCATAGACAAATCAGCAACAATTTCCCCACTGTAAAGTCGTGACAATTTTTTAAAGTTAAGATTGCGACAATATCCCCCATAATAAAGTTGCGACTGCAACAATATTCTTATTATAAAGACATGACTGCGACAGTAGCAGTTTATTGCGACTGTCTTTAGCTGTTGAATTCGCACCTATACTCAACAATTCAGACTTTAGTGAATAAACCCTCTTTTTGTTTTGGGATTGTGGGAGGAAAACCCTGTAAATAGAGAGAGAAGATAAAAAATCAATAAGGATGGTACCGGAGTAGAAAAATACTAATGCCCTGGCACTTAAAGGTGACCAATGTGTAACAACAATGGTGCGCTACCTTTTGCTGCACTACATTGTAGCATGATATTTATGAATGATCCCTAAATGGCCTTTACAGAGCATCTATGAAAACCCATGCAGAATTTTATGATTTACATGATGTGTGTGCAGTGAAACAAAGTCAAACTAAATAATAAATTTCTTATTTTGCCAGCCCTCCATTCACAAATTATAAAAGCCTTAAAAACTTTGAAAAACATTAAAAAGACTAGGGCATAAAACAGCAAGTACATAAATGGCATACAGACAACACAGTGACGTACATATAACATGCACAAATAACTCACAAATCACAGCACAAATGTAATAAGCAGTACATTCACATCTTATAATGTACGTTAAGTGACATGGGCATAAAAGAACAGTGCCATGTGACATGTATGTACAGTATGACAAGGGAATATGCATTTAACAACACAAGCATTAAACATTTAACAGCTGAGATGGGCAGGGCATGAGGTAAGGGCCAATATGGAAGATATTAGTTTACAAGCCTTATGGCCTGTGGGTAAAAACTGTTTATCAATCTTGTACTACATTAGTGTCTGCCTAATGGCAGAAATGCATGGAGACTATGCTGAGGGTGTGTACTGTACTTAATAATGTTATAGGCCCTCTGAATAGTCCTAGTATTTTAGAAGCCCTGCAGAAAGGAGAAGGTTATTTCTGAAAGAGACTCAGTTTTTTTAGCATCACTTTAAAGAAAAATGAAAGTGTTTGACATAAGCAAGCACAGGTCCTTTTATAAGGGGGTCCCCAGCATGATGACATCACAACACAGTGCTATAGCCATGGACACTGCCATATTGGAGGTGGGTCCAACTTGAATCAACAAAGGGGCATATTGGGAGGCATACACTACTCTCAATATGCTCCTTAGAAAAACGAAAACTCTCGGTCCAATTACTACAGTTTTCTTCCTCTAAGGAATTCATTGGGAGTAATGTATGCATCTCACTATGGTCTGTAGAAGAAAAGAACAGATAGTGCTTGGACTGATGCACATATTAGGGTGTGCCTGGGCACCCCAGGGCACCCCAGGGCACAAAACTATGGTGCCCAAATATCAACCACTCTTTACTTTGCATATTTCAGTTCCATGGTCTTTTTCCTCTTGCTGGTGTGCACTGGTACTGGCACCTAATAGAGCTTCTGTGCATGATTGCATCGGTGACGTTGGAGAGGAGGGAGATAGATCCTGGTGCTGGAACCTGCAGGATGAAGATCAACTGGAGCAAGAAAGAGGAGGCAGCAGGAGTATGCTCACATTGGTTAATATATTAAACCTTCCTAGACTCCCTCACCCATAGACAATTAAGCACTTTAGTTCTCCTTTAAGAAAATGGATTTGAACAAAATGTTTCTAGGTTAATATACATTAAGTTTTTATTATCATAAAGGAAGAAATTTATTTCTCTAGAGGTATGTCAGGCTAGATTAAAGCTATGTGCTCTGTTCCTGGACTATATCTTAATATGATATTGATATTGTAATGTAAATATTTTGTATTCTTGTGGCACATATGGTATGCATTTAACAAATTCAGGATTATCTGACACGTAAATATCCAGCACAGGTGATGCTGTTAACTGCAAGTACCATTCTTTATCAGACACAAATAGTACTGACCGCTTCAATCCTTGTGTAGGAGTAAATTATCGGGTGCTCAGGAGAGTAGACAAGATGATTTGATGATTTGTAGAGCCAATCTATCCAGAAAACAGTCCTCCGGCACTCCAATGTAAGTTTAAAATATAACTTTTATTGTAACCACATCCAGTTGGTCATAAAATCAATGATAAAAAACATAGAAAAAGCCTACACGTTTCGTGCATAGGCGCTTAGTCATGGCATACATAAAAGTTGAAAACACACGTGTTTTTAAAGGAAATGTTGGAGGGTGCGTTTCCGGCTGAATCTGAGCCCTGTTAACATCCGTTGTAATATGCTAATGATAAGCCCTGCTATATCCTGAGGAAGGGATTTAACACCCGAAACGCGTAGAGTTTGGGGAGGACGAGTTGTAGCGCTGTCTGGACTCACTCCACATGGACCTGTAAGCGGATGTACCCCCAGAGAGATAAGGACACATTGAGAGGCAAACTGTGCCTGTTTTAAATGCGATTGTATCACAGCCAATTTGTGAGTACATTTTAATCTTTTTATTTGAAATATATTAAAAGCAATAATACACTATGGGATGCCCTTGGTCTTGTTTGGAGTATTAGATACTGACACAGCATTGAGAGGAAGAGACCCTAGGTACCTCTGAAGTGAGATTACAATTGGTTTATCGGTCTGAAAGCTGTCACTGCTTGGACAGAAGAAAAACTGGTTTTCCAAAGGTTGTGAGACTACGAGCTTTTTATGGTTTTATAGCTGGTGAGCGCATAGGTTTAATATTAATCGGCAAGTGGTGTGTGTGCATTTCTTTCACTTTCACATGATACACTTCTAATGGGACTTGCTGGTTTTCCCTTTTATATACCATTGTATTTAAGATAAAGCACCATAGGTGCGTTATTTTTGCGCTTCTCCACAGTGTTTTCTTTTGGAGGATTTGTTGTTTGGGGAAGAGGAGCGAACCCCCTTGGAGAAAGCAGCATAGGAACAATCAAGCCAGAAGTTATATAACATTCAGCGAGCACTGCGGGACCATTTGTTTATGTTTACTGTTACTTACAGTAATTCTGTGGCCTTTTCAATCCAAAATGTTTGTGGTGGAATGTGTTTTGTTAAAGAGAAAAGCTGTTCATTGGCCTTCCTCAGTCATGTTGGATTTTTGCTTAGGTGGTTAGCAGTAATATAGTTTTAAGCTAATAACTTTTTTATTTATTATTTTCATCTGACACCCCAGTCTATTTAGTACTATACCAGATGTTTGCTAGTAAAATGTCTCACTTTGCCTAATGGCACATAAATGACATGGGACATTGCTAACACAGTATTGTGTACCAGGTTAGAAAGAGATATGGATAATTTCATTAGAGGGTGAGGCTCATATATGATGCTCAATGGCCAGCATTAGAATAGTTACTTCACATGAGACACAAATATCCAACCTGAGTATGGACCTGTCCTTCATGCCAAAGTGTAGCAGTACCTTTAACTTGAGTTTGTTTACAATGAGCCATGTTTGTGCAAAAGGATATTATGAATGTCAGTGAAAAGGTTTTTCATCCAAACTGCCCAAAAATGTATCTGTTGTTATATACTGAAACACTCCTGTATATAGAAAAGTGTGTGCACCATTTTGAATTGCCTTCACTAATATGACATCTTCAAAATGACCTCAGCTTAGTCCATCAAAGTCCTCCAAGGATTTATATCTAATGAATGGCAAAACTAAAAGCAAAATCAAACATGTTCGGGATCATGTTGTAAACCCGCTGAGTAAAAATGACTGGGGGGGACGTGGGAGATACAGTAAAAATGACCGTATCCTTATTTCTAGATACACAGAAATTAGCCCGCTTCCTCCAAATGACTTCCATATTCACCTGCATCATCTCAGAAAATCTACAAAAATGCATTAATGTTATACTGTGTTTGATGTCTGACCTGGCCGATCCATTGTAATGGAACAGCTCTGATTAGAAACTTTAGTACCATGTGTGGGTTTCACATTTCATTTGCAGTGTCTTCTGCCTGGTGTTAAGAGTGTTAAACATTTTATGAACATTCCTATAAATCAACTGACACTCTAGGCTAAGAGAGCCAGATGAGTCAGTATCATCTATCAGCAATAAAACACAGCTAGACACAACTAGGAGGATGGTCATTTTTATGGATTCATTTCATAGTTTATTTTAATAGTTAAGATGTTTAGTAAAGGAACAGAAACACTACAAGATCATTTGCTATTATATCATTGAGAGTGAAACTTCCTTTTAATTAAAACTGAAAGTTGGGCCCCATAAGCTGCTAGGTTTGTCATGCAGAATGGGTCTATTTGCCTCAGTCTCCCGCTAGCTTTAGGGGGCCCTGGGCAATTACCCAGTTTGCACCCGCATAACACTGGCCTTGTTCTTCTAACGGTGAAAGAAATTACATTTTATTCTTCATACTAAATATATTAATTTAGTCAATGAAAGTGGTCTCCTCCTAAATTTCTGCTATGTTGTAATACAATCATAGCTCGTTTTGTTTTATTTCCTTCAAATATGGGCAGACTTTTGGATGAAGGATAAAGCTACAGTAAGTCAACCCTGGAATAGTAATTAGTGGACTCTGCTTCATCCTAATTACTGGTTGCTTATATGTTAGATGCACTTAAGCACAGTTTTGTAACAGAATCTATGCTGAGAGTGACAGATTTTAATACAGTGAGGTTCTATTTCAGCAACCATAAGCAACTGCAAAGGCATCCATCTAGTTCAAATTTTGGGAAACGATATTGTATTTATTTCCTTCATACAGATCAGCTGCTCATTTAGTGGGGAATTCACGATTGTGTGAAGTGAGCTCTGAATCCTTCAGCTCACTTCGCACAGACTGATATGCACTCACTGATGTCCTGCACACAGACCAAAAGAGTCGCCTTGACAAGACTGGAATCCGTTTAATGCGTTTGTGAATTCCCCCCTTAGTCTTGCAGGGAATCATCTTTTGCAATCCTGTAAATGGTTTCAAGTCTAGTCCATTGATCAAACACCTCTCTATTCATTTAATAATCATGACAACGTATCATCACTAACATCACAATGTATTTTGATTCTTAAAAAAGGTTTTTAACAGTTTTTTAAACCAAGTTAAGGAATCTGAAATATTTATCCCTTGGTAAGGAGTCCCACTGCTCATTTATCTGATAAGATGATACATTTGGGGAACTCAAGGAAATTCTAATTTACAAAAATGTAGGGGGTTATTGACTAAAGTCTGAATTGTTGTGTAAATGTGTGAATTTGCCAGCTAAACATGGTTGCAATAAACTGCTACTGTCACAGTCATGACCACATTGTTAGAATATTGTCGAGGTCGCAACTTTAAAATTTTCTCGTTCGGGGATTTGCTGTGAGAATCCACTGTTTGAGAATTTGACAGTCAAATTCTCACTTTAGTCCATAACCCCTTAGAGCCTCATTGATTAAAATGTGAATTCACCTGTTGAATGCACTTTGCTACAACTTGAGTCGCATCTCCAACATAGTCACAAATTCACTTTTCAGGAATGACTAGGTGGAGAATGCTCTTGACGAACAGGCACACAACAGCAAACGCTGTGAGATGTGCAGTGCGGTGTAATCAGGTGCATTGATGTTGGAAAAAAAGTCATGTGAAGTGAGACAAATTTGACAAGTGAAGGGCAGTGATATCAGTCTTACCATATTCCAGTAACTGTGTTCTGTGTATATTTTATCTATTTCTTCATCACCTTGTCCCTAGGTCATGCTGTCACTTAGTCGCAGTCATCATTGTCACTTTTGATTAAATAGTTGTCTTACACAATGCTGGAGCCCTGCCATCCACTCCCTTATTCACCAGTCTGAAGTGGTTAAGTCAAACAGGTGAATTTGGAGCAGCTCACCTAGCTGCATTTGCACCTTCTACCATTCTGCATCTTAGTCATTAGTAGAAGTACCTGTGCACACGCATGCAAAATTATGTTAAGAGATCCATAAGTTCACGACTCACATATTTGACACTTTGCAGAGTTTGCTCAATAAGTGAACATGGGGAAGTGTAGAATAGACAGAAATTCATAGCTTTATTCAACTATTCAGATGTTAGTCAATGAAACTAGAGGAATCCATCAACAAAGGAAATTTTTTTTACAATGGTCTAGTAAGCAAGAGCAACCAATCTAGGTTGGCTTTCCTTTTTACCAGTGAATACTAACATCTGATTGGTTGCAACAAGTTACTAGACCTTTATAAGCAGTTGCCCATTGATAAATGTCCTTATGCAGTATATTAACTACCATTTGACATCAATGCACAAAAGAACCTCTCCTAGCATATTGTTCAGGGTGAGGCTGCAACAACTGATTAAGAACATTTAGCAGCGAATTACATTTGGCAAATGTCACATCCTGGAAATCATGTAAATAAATGCTGATTAAACTTCAGCCAATGGAAGTCAATCAAATTCCTCAAAATCATAATTCTGCCACAAATAATTATGGTTTGACTGAAACAGAAAGAATGAGCCACCAGGTGAATTAATTTTTCAGTGAAAACAAGACAGTTTGTTTTCAGGCATTTGAGGTAAAATGGGGTTTAAGGTCATCTTTGTGGATGGCAGAGAAAAAACTGCAACAAATGAATCCTGATGATACAAACCATTATTATGCGTAGATACAGAACATCAGTATGCATTAATAATAAAGATCATTGTAGCCTTCTAGGGAAAAATGTAGCATTCTTTTAATTAACTTACTTTTTTCATCAATTCTGTTATAAAAAAAAAACCTCTCATCCTTTTCCCTTTCATGTGGCTGTACATTTTGTGCCAGAGGCAGATAGTAGTTTTATCTGCAGTTATTCTGGTGTGTTTCAAAATATTCTACATGGCTGGAGTTTCACAAAATATCACAGCAACAAGCTTGCAGCATGAAATGAGAAGGAGTTATCGATTACCTTTCATGTAGGCTGGTGTTTTAAATTTTATTCAACGGGAAAAAAAGATTGGTAACACATTGTCCATTTGTAGTAGTGATGTGTGAGTGACTAATCCTTTCAGTTATAGGGAATGGGAATAAAAACCTTTTGGGGCCTTAGCCGACCCATTGGTACAGTAGTAACCCATTCACTGCCATGCAGATACATATTACAATGGTCGTGTTTTTAAGTTTTAAATATCCAAATCCCCAAAACCAAATGCTGTCTTCCTAATTTGCAGTATAATATTAATGTGATGGTTAACATTAAATAAAGGTAATTAGGTAACTAAGTTAATAATATTTTTTCCAAGAGATCCTAAAGTATAGGGACATTATATTTATAGGTTAGGGCCAGAGCTAGCTCTTGCCCTACAGGCGCCCTAGGCGCCCCCCCCTCAGCGCCCCCATCCCCGCCGCCTCCCTCCCCCGTCGCCCCCCATCCCCCACACTCCCCCGGCGCCCCCGCCCCCAACACAAACCTCTGAGCTGGCACAAAAGCCGCTGCTCAATAGAACAATGCAGTGCCAGAGGGGAAGGCTGGAATTTAACCTTCCCAACTACCCAACTACCGCTCCGTTCACCCTGCTGCCATCCACCAAAGTGGTGCCGCTCTAGGCAGTGGCCCACAGATGCCAACGGATAAATACAGTGGCCCTATTGGAGCCCCCCCCCCCCCCCCCCCCCCCCCCCCCCCCCCCCCCCCCCCCCCCCGCCGGCTGGGAAGTTACTGCAGCCGCGGCTGCCAATTAGGAGATTTAAATTGAGCTGCGGCTGCAGTAACCTTCCAGCCAGCACTGTAAAAAAAAAAAAAAATGCTAGGGGCGCCCCCCTGGGCAGGCGGCGCCCCTAGCATTTGCCTACTCTGCCTAATGGCAGAGCCGGCACTGGTTAGGGCCTTATTGACAAAAGGCCAGATTGTTGTGTAGAGCTCTGAATTCACATCTATTCGCCAGTTCTCCATGTTTGTTTATTGAGCAAACTCTGCGATGTGGCAATTTGGGTGACTACGATAGTCGTGATCTTATGGAGAACTTTGCATCACTTTGCGTGCGTGTGCACAGGTACTTCTACTATTGAATGCGAATGCAACTAACTGTACGTCTCCAAATTCAACTGTTTGACTTCGCTACTTCAGACTGGTGAATTAGGGGGCATGGCTCTACTTCTGTCCTGAATCTTTAATGGAGTAAATAAAAAATAAAGTACTTGATTTATGCTTATCATCTGTATGGATAGTTACATCTCTATCTCCTAAGGCCAGGGCCAAACTGCAACTGAGTTGGAAAAAAAAATAGTTTTTATTGTTTCCTATGGGATAAACCACACAGGTTAATTAATTATGCCAAATAGAAAGTAATGGGCCCAATTACAATTAGCTCAGTTACAAAGTAGTCAGTATGACCTTGGGACAGCTCTAAGAAATGTCTGCCAGCTTTAGTTACAGTAACTAGACATCAATAAAATACATGGCAGTCTGGGGGGGGGTCACTGAATAAAATAGTCAACTGATTTTATTTAGTATTGGAGAATGACATTTTTATTGCTGTGTAACATGCCCCTAACATAGTTCTTATAATAGGTTAACTGCATGTTGCTGGGGAACTTCAGGTGTAACTCAGTTATACCATAAACTTAGGTGTCAGGCTGCATCTCAGCATTTCTGGTAGCATTGCCTGATGGTGAAAGGATCTGTTCATAACATAATGCATTTGTCCTCTCGGTCTGTTTCCAAAAAGAAGGAAAGCATACAGATCAAGGAACAATTTATCTGTATAATATATGATATTGGTTTTATAAAAAATGTTTTATTACCCAGACTGCCCTGTTCTATTATGGTATTGCTAGTATCTAGACTTACCACTGCACTCTGTACAAACATGAACAATCTGAATGAGTGACAATATGCATTTAATTGTTTTATTCACGTAGGAGTATTTCTTCTTTTTATCTTTCCATAAGAGGCATACACAAACCTTTAATGCAACAACACATTGTAATTTTGCAGGAAATTACCTTTGTTACAGCTCTTATTACCCTTCTGTGTATGTAAGTCTTTCTCCAATTTAGAGTGTAAGCTCTACGGGGCAGGGACCTCCAACCTCTTTTATCAACAACAACCCGGCACTTAAGAAAGAAAATGGGACTCTACCTGAACATCAAAAAAAATGAAAGTTGTGACCATGGCAGGTAATGGTACAGTGAATATACAAATCAACAACGAGGTAATCGAACCTGTTCAAGATTTAATTTTCCTTGGAGCTAAAATCGACTGCAGCGGGGAATCGACACCTGAGATCAAGAGGCCAAATCATGCTTGGCAGGATTGCAATGCAGGCAATGGAAAAGATCTGGAAGAACAAGGATATTAGCGTTGAAACAAAAGGCAGAGTGGTCAAAGCAATCATCTTCCCTATAATGATGTACAGTACGGTTGCAAAAGCTGAATGTTTAGGAAAGCTGAGAGGAGAAAAGTCGATGCTTTAGAATTATGGTGCTGGAGAAGAATGCTAAGAATACCTTGGACTGCCATGATGACAAACAAGGCAGTCTTGGACCGCGTCAAACCAAAAAACATCAGAGAGCAAAATTACCAAACAACAACTCTCATGTTTTGGCCATGTGATGTGCACTAATTCTTTAGAAATGTCAGTGATGTTCGGAAAAGTCAGTGAAAAAATGAGAAGAGGCCGCCAAAGAACAAGATGGCTCTACACAATCATGACAACAATGAATATGCCAATTGCGGAATTGAACGAAGTGGTGAAAGACAGAAAGGCATAAAGAACGATGATCCATAAATAAAATAAAATGATACATACATACATACATAAAGTGACCGAGAGTCAGCTGCGACTGAATGGATAATCAACAACAACAAAAAATGCTTGTGATATTGTACTTGTATTGTGCATTGCACTTTTCCCATGTCTGTATTATATTTGTATTGCTGAATTGTACAGTGCTGTGTAAATTTGTGGTGCTTTATAAATAAAATTATACATATATACATAATGGTGCATCTTTGTGCCCTTACTCCAGTGGGCATGGTTGAAGCTTCTCCCCGCCATCTATAAGCTATATACATCCCTGGTTTACAGTTATTAAAGGGGAAATCAATTTAAAACCTAATTTTATTATTTCAGAATTTATCCTTTTCTCAGCTTTTCTGATTTTCCTGTCATTATGTAATTTGTTTAGTTGTCCACATATATTACCTCCTGAATTACATGAGTGCAGAAAACAGTCAGTAATAGACTAAAGTGTTCAGAGGTGTTCATAATCTTTGCAATACAAGGTACAGTATTAGGTTTAAGGAATCTGTTTTACTTTTATCTTGATGATCTGAAGTCATCTGTTAACATTAGTCCAAGCACAGTCTGATAGAAAGGCAGATCTTTCAACATCTTTTATATTTGCCTTGGATCTGTCTGTACATATTACCTTTTATAAGGATGTAAACTATAGCCTGCTGCAAACAAAGTGTCTGTTGGAGAGTAGGCTCTGCGTGTCACCATAACATGAGCCTACAAAGATAAGCATTTTTAATGATCTAATGCAGATTAGGTATATTGTACAGTGATGTTTTTTTGTGTACAAGAAAAAGTGAGACATCTCCTCCATTGGGAATAAGTAAGTTGTTATCTTTAAGTCAGTTATGCCAACTGCATGATGTTCCAGCCATCTATAAAAACCCTAATCTTTATCTTTTAGGCGCTGTGAAACACTACAACCATGGGTGATTTTCAGCGAGGTTGAGCAGAGTTAACAACCCAGTTACATTTTTAAAAAGTCATTTGTACTATTATTTTACAGTTTCTATAGGCAATTTAATGTAAAGTGACTCAGTTATAGATATGGTAGTGAATTAGTGCTGACTACAACAGTATGTGGGTAATTCAGAATAGTCTGAACAGTCATTTAAAGGTGAATTTACATCCATTTGCCTCTTTCCCAACTCTGCTTATTCATCAAAGATTGTTTATTTTAGCAATGTGGTAAATTCATAACCAATTCCACAGGTTACAACAGCTATGGACCTCTTTGCATTTCTTCATTTACGAATACACCAGACATTTGGGTATTCATCATGCTTCAGAGTAGGAATCAACCAAAGTGTATTGCAATGAATTAGACTTAACTAGGGGGAAAATGGCAGGTTTTGTTTTTTGTATAAGATGAGAGAAAATATAGGGACCAAATGGCAACATGAACTATTAAGTGACATAGAAATGAATTCAAAATTCATTACTTGCACAAACGTAATATATGTTGTCATTAATATAAGAAAGAGATGGAGTGACAATGTCACCTTTAATTAGATCTATATAATGATGATGCCACTCCACTTTGCTATGACTTTTTGGAGTAACTGCGTATTAAAACAAGACTGAGGGGGTAATTCAGCAAGGTGCGAACTCACCTTGCAAAAATGGTTACGCGCTGGCTTCTCTCCTACACACGCACATCAGCGCACGCTTTAAAGGTATTCAAGTCTCCTCGCAACCACTCGAGTCACCTCACGAGACTGGAATACCTTTAAAGCGTGCACTGACGTGCGCGTGTAGGAGAGAAGCCAGCGCGTAACCATTTTTGCGAAGTGAATCGAAGCATCGCAAGGTGAGTTCGCACCCTACTGAATTACCCCCTAAAACTGTTTATTGAATCTCACTATTTCTTGAACAGCATTTGCTGACATTCGCTTCTCTGCCAAGGGTATACAGTGATACCTCGGTTCTCGAACATAATTCGTTCCGGGAGAACGGTCGAGAACCA
>WMED01007232.1:0-17801 GCA_019650415.1 Pipa parva
ATTTAACAGAGCCAAACAGACAGCAAATAACTGTTGGTGCCTAAACTGTTCCTTTAAGATTCCAAACTCAACTGCTGAAGAGGAAGTAGCTGTGAGAGGAAAGGGGCTTTAGTAAGGCTTTAGTAGCCATAAATTACGAAGGATGGAGATAAGTAAATAATTTATACTTGAAAAAGCCTTTATTTACCTTTTATTTAACAGTGCCAAATAGACAGGCAAATAATTGTTGTTGACAAAACTGTTCCTCTAAAGCAGTGGTTCCTAACCTTGTTTGAGGTACCGAACCCACCAGTTTCATATGCACATTCACCGAACCCTTCTTTAGTGATAAATCACTTGACCTCTGCGTCTTAACCTCCATGGCGGAGGCTCCGCTGAACCCCTGAGACTGATTCACCGAACCCCTAGGGTTCGATAGAACCCCAGTTAAGAACCACTGCTCTAAAGGAACTGAGAGCAGTCAGTTCATGAAGTTGACATGCTGGCTGAGCAATGCTGGACAATTGTAAGGGCAGGAGGCAGACATGTGTATACATTTATACTGTGGGGAAAACAATGGACTAACACTAACCAGTCTATTAGAGATGTAGTTGCAAACCAACTAATTTTGCTGTTTCCAGTGCAGTTCCAAATTAAAGTTAAAGGATGAGCTCCGTGAGATCATACATAGAGAAACTCACACGTTTCTCTTTGGAATTAATCAAACTTTATTGTTTGACAATACACTCTTTTATACTTTAGTAAGCTAGTAGAAAAGAGGGTATAGTCCCACCTGGGGTAGAATACATTCCCCTAAGAGAATAAAACACTAGCATTTGGTTAATTAAATAGATACCAATGTTATTCAGAAAGCTGTCATTCAGATAAGATCAAACAGATAAAACCCGGTAAAACCCGGTGTCTCCTATTTGCCCAAATCATAAACTACAGCTGTTTTTCTGGAATTACGGGGACAGTTACAGTTTATATGCTTTGGAATTCTCATTTTGGTAATCAGGATGGTTTATCTCTACACAAGCCACACAAGTCCCATTGATATCTCCTTGGGGGGGATTCCAGGGATAGGTTTTCCAGCTATGGTTGAAATTATAAAATAGTTTTCTATAAAATAATCATGTCTGACATAGTGAATGTCTAGCCATCACAGAGAAGAATAGAGAAACATATTTTCATGTAACGTCAGTGCAGAATTATGTTAAAGGATAAATTCAGTATGATACTAGAACTGATGCAATCTGCATTATTATTATCTCTTCATCCTGTATAGTGCCACTGATTATACATAGTGCTGTACACAGAACTTTGTCAGGTACCAAAAATATCTGCCTAATACAGCTACCAATCAGGTTCCTGAGACACCGGAACTTACAATGTGGGAACTGTAATTCTGTGTCTTCTTTGATCTTTTTCTACGCACCATACTTACATGTAATTATGTCATCCTGGACTACTGCAATGTTCTTCTATCTGGCCTTCCAGCTTCCAACTTCTCCCCGCTCCAGTCTATTCTAAATTCTGCTGCCAGAATTCTCTCCCTCTCCCCCAGAGAGGACAGACTTTCTCCCAATCTCTCTCTCTGCTCTTTGGCTCCCAATAAACAAACAAATCATTTACAGTGTTCTCCTTTTGACATTTAAGGCAATTCACTCTGTTGCCCCTCCCTACATTTCTTCACTCGTATGCCTGTACATTCTTCTGTCAACTGCATTCCTCTCAATGCAACCGGCTTTGCATGCCACACACCAATGCTGCCTTTTCTTGTCTTAAATCATTTTCTCTCTCTGCCCCTCACATCTGGAATTCTACACCCCTTTATCTTCGCCAGGAACATTCCCTCCGCACTTTTAAAACCAAACTGAAACCCTACCTTTTGATGCACTGCCAGTGATATTTATCTCTGATTTTTATGTATATATTATCCTTTCTTAGTTATTTATGCTTAGTATTTGTATTTATTGACTAATGCTTCAGCACACAACCTGGCACTTAAAGTGAAGTATCCTTGTAACATTATACTTGTATTGTACAATGCACTTTTCCCATGTCTGTATTATATCTGTATTGCCGAATTGTACAGCGCTGCATAAATTTGTGATGCTTTATAAATAAAATAATACATGCACACATACATACATCATATTAATTATGTTCATTAATCTTACCAAACTCAAAAAGAATCCACACTTCTAAATTCTAAAGAAACTACACCACACCTTCTTTGGAATTTTACCTGCCACAGCTTTATTTCAGTAAAATCAACCATGTAAATACAATTTTACAGTTTTAACTAAATAACTGAGTCAAACAACATATTATACAACATTGGACAAAGAACAGCATAACAGAATCCTGTCAGTCTACCCCTTCTGCACACCAATACCAGCCACTAGCTGCACCCACCTCCAGCTCAGTGGGTACGCTTAATGTTGACCAACAAACAAGACCACCCCTACTCCTTCATAGGGACCCAAGCCCTTATCAGCTGTTTTTTGTATCATTATATGATGCTATATCATGTAGGGAATATAAAGAAAAATATTAAAAATTTCTACTGTTTTCCTAGTGTCATAATTATTATTCTGTGCCAACTACGCAGTTACAATGCAAAATACAAATCTGCATTTGTAAGTTAGCCCAGTTCAAATACGAAATGCACAGCAGTATTGCTGAGTAACCCAGTTAAAATGCACAATCATCATTCACCTTAAAATTTCCATTTCAAAGTGAAGTTTTCCAGTACCTGTAATGTGGAAAGTTGTCTTAACACCAGAACAATTCAAATAAGTATGAAATATGATGTGCATATTAAATTCTTGTTAAAATAATATTAACAACATTAAAAAAAAAAAACGAGAATTTTAGGTAAAATGTGCTGCATGCACGGTTGACATGAAAGGTTTTCTTGTTTATAAAGTTGGTTACTATGTAAGATAAATAAAGGTTATATTGTTTTGGGTCTTTGCAGATGGAAGAGGGTGGTTTCCATAGAAACATCAAATCATAACAGAAATGAGCCATGTTCTGATGACTGTGAGTTGATGGTACATTTATTTTATTGTGTATTATATAAAAGCCAATCTATGTGATTTGGTATTATTCTGCGTCAGTGCACAGAGGGTTTTCAGCTCCTGTATAGACATTTTGTTAGCATCTATAACTGATTTAATGAATATTTGGTAGCAATGTTGTAGGCAAGTAAGGATATAAAACTGGAAACTCCTGCAAATTAAAGGCTAAACAGAGGCAGACAGTGGCCTGAAAATGATTAGCGGGAAAGATGTGGCTTAGCTACATCACATTGTTATAACATTATGGAGCTATAGACAATTTCTGGTATAATCTTTCTAGCAAGGAATAATAAAACTTCTGCTAATTGTATTTTTGCCAAGTAAAGGGAAGTAAGTACCAACATACATAGATTATAACAGTTTATTACTTTTTTAAGATAATTTGCACTTGGCCTTTATTTTCATTTCTTGCAGTTTTTGAATTATTTTTTTCTTTCAGTAAATCCCCGGGCTACTAGAATATGGTTTAAAAAAGGCTTAGCAATGCTTTTAGATACTGTATTTTCCTTAAAAACTACCCCCTTATCTTAGGTTCCACATCTAACAAAGTAGAGTTTTTGGGATTTGTATTGTTTTGAGTTTGTTTTCTTCCACTGTGGTTGCAGCCATCTTTACATTCCACGTATGGCCAGCCTTAAATGGGAACTATAGTCAGATTACATCTTTACATATGCAGTACTATACCTTAGTGAGAAGCGTTTAAACCCCTACTTAAATTGAAAGAAATTGAAAATGTAGTGAATAGGTTGAAATTACCTTTATAAATTTCCATTATAATGTCCTTACTGATAATTAATCAATCATGGTTTCTGTGTTGCTCTTTCATTCATTTAAACAGTAATGTTATGAGTAAGCATAGTACTTTTCCATTATTCAGGCAGAGTAAGTGGGCAGTCTGATGACAAATATAACTTTTTCTAGTGCATTAACTAATTAAGTCAGTGTTTCAGTTTGTTGTAATTAATTATGATTTATCTTGCCATGGATTGTATTTAACAAACGCTATTGTTTTAAACCTGCTATACAAGATGGACACATTTCATATTATATATTTGTCTAAGGGCGATATTTATTTAAGACGGAAAGACTGCAAGATCTTGTGTTGTTCCCGTGAGATTACTACCCGCGTTTTTCCGATCTCCATTTTTCAATATTTCTCAATAGAACGGTAGACAAACTTGACATTAGTAGTATGGCTACCTTTTTATCGAAAAATATTGAAAAATTGAGATTAGAAAAACTCGCGTGGTAATCTCATGGGAACAGCGCGAGATCTTGAGCCATCTTTCAGACTTTAATAAATTTCGCCATAAAAGAGATGATTACATCTAAACATAAATGAAAGTGATATCATAACCTTTATTTCAGACTGGAGGTAATTCACCAAAGAGTGAACTTACCCTGTGATCGTTCACTTCAGTACGCATAGCCTGTTATGCGCTCAATGATGTCCTGCACGCAGACATCAGCGAACGTTTTAAAGGGATTCCAGTCTCGGCGAAGCTTACGAGTCTCTACTCGAGACACCTCGCAAGACTGTAATCCCTTTCAAGCGTTCGTTGATGTCCACATGCAGGACATCATTGAGCACATAACGGGCTATGCGTACTGAAGCAAACAATCACAGGTTAAGTTCACTCTTTGGTGAATTACCAACTGAGACTCTTTCCCTAGTAGTGCTGACACTGGACACAGATGGAACCAGGCAAATAGTTAGCTATAAATGAATTTCAGTACATACACCATTTAACAAGGTACACCTTTAACTTTATCTTCCCATCAAATCACCAGGAACCCAATCCCACTGCCGGAACACAATACAGCTTTATCTCAGGTAGAGCATGTTTCTTGGTAGTTAGGATGGGCCTCAGATATAACCTTTATGCCTTTATGGGGCTTTGGGCTGCCACACTAGCTAGCTAACCCTCAACCTGTCAAGTATCTTTTTCTTTGTATGTTATTTTTTTGTGTTGTTTGTACAATAAATGCATTATATACATCTAAAAAAATAAATATTATATCTGTACAAAAAAACCCAAAACTAATGATATCACTTGGAAACACAATCTTATATCTTATATTTGTGATTGACTTATTTGGGCTAAACCATATTGTATATGTCTGATCTGATCTGATTACATATTTTCAAAAGAAACATATAAATCCATGTCTGAACAACAAAAAGAGATGTACAAAGGGAAAACAAATGTTTAAAAAATGTTTTATTTTCAATTGTAATTGTTATGTTCCAAACTATGAAAAATCAATAAAAAGAAAAATTAAAAAAAAAAAAAAGAAACATATAAATCCGACTGCGAAGAGCAGGGCACACTTTAATCAAAGTAGCAAATCCAAACTATTTGCAGAAATGGAATTAAATTAAAAGAGGTTTAAGTTTCACCGACAGGTTGTAAAAGGACTGTATAATATTAGGCTAAATAGAACTATACCTCACATATCCTGAGACTGCCCTGTACAATGAAGTAGAACCACGAGAGCTTCCATACACATCTTCTCAAAGGAAAGTGACAACAGGGACAGTCATTTACTGAGTAACTCCTAACAACCAAATGGAGGTTGGCTTTCATCCTTCTAGCTCACCTATAGCAAAAAGAAACTGCTAACTGGTTACTACGGGTTACTAAAACTCAGTAAACTATTGACCCTGTTGACACATTCTCCAGTTTGACTTTACAAGTTTCTTTTTCTATCCTATAGCAATTAACTATAAACGTATTCTTTAAAAGACGTTAACCTTCATTAACTGTATTAGGTTATGTTTTCATTCACCCTTTTTATTGTTTCCCAATTACGAATGGGGTAGACTTACAGGACATTACAGTTTTATCCTTCTATTTGTAACAAACATCAAAGATCAAGGGGGGGTTTACAAAATGATAAAAGATCAATAAGGACTAAATAAAGTATTTATATAGGAGTACTGGACAGTAATATTAGGAAAGAAAACAAAGTTCATTGTGTTGAAAAAGAAAAACAACTGCTGATCATGTAAACTGATGATAGGTTATAATGTAAGATGGAGAAAATCTTTTAAAACAATATCATATCAGTGACATGGGTATGTTAGTTTTCTTCTACCCAACCTCTCTGAGTCGGAGTGATTTAGCATTTAAAAGAAGAGTAACGCTAAAAAAAAAATGAAAATGACTCAAAAATAAGGATTTTGGGTGCACTTACTGAATATTGTTACATAGTACTATCTAAAGCAGCATAGAAAACAATGGGACTGGGTGAGGTCTGTTGAACAACATGTCTGCCACAAGTAAAGATTAAAAATGACAGAATACAATAACATTCATGAACTTCTCAACATTTTGAGTGCTGTATTTAAAGAAAACACATCCCATTCCCAATCCAAATGCAAATTTTTATTTTTGGGTTGTTACTGGTCCTTTAAATTAAAAAAAAATGAGTTAGTGTCTGGGTAATCAACAGTTATTGCTTTAATCAGTTGCCAAATTGATCAGGAAGGCTTGAAAAATGTTATCAGTGCCCATAGCAACAAATAAGCACCTTTCAGGTGACACTCAATTCTGCTGTGAAAACCGACAATTTCAGTTATTACAACAAGCATTTGAATTGTACTATTGTTGTTGCTTCTGTTAGGTCACCTTAAGGGATTTTTATGATTACAGTTATTCTGTTTCAACATTACATTTACTGTGGCACTTTGGGTTATAGCCTTTCCTGTAGGTCAAGCCTTTTCATAAATATTGATGGACAGTCTCAAGCCTTGTTAGATCACCAGTAGATTTTGATGCTATTTTAGATATTTATATAAAGCTGAGAGATTATACAGCGTTTTACAGTTATTATTCATTTACTTAAGTATAAATAATCGGAGAATTACGTAGGGTATAACAATTAAAAATACGTTGGTAACTTTTGGGACCATCTACAATTATATTAGCCATATCTCTCCTAATCCTAAACGATATCCGTTTTATAAAATAGTTTGCCATCAGTTTTTCAGTTTGCAGTATTTTTTGTAATAACGTATTTTGTTCTGAGCTTCTCTTGATTAGATTTAAATGTTCCTCTGGTAACTAGTGTTTGTTAATCCAGCAGCTGAGCAATGAATTTTATTACGGGTTGGAGATACTGGGCCTGATCAGAAACATGAGGTTAAAAGAAATGAACATTAAAAAAAAAATGTCTGGAGCTGGTTAAGGTGAAAGAAAAGAGTCTAAATTGGTCTTTACTCTTAAGATCATGGTTATTGGCGTACCTGGAAACTTGCATTAAAGGTTTAACCAGAGAATCTGGATTTGCTAAAATAATAGTGGATATCTGGGGAACATCCACCCTGCCGGGTTCCACCCTAACCCTGCCCCTTTCCACCGTGTTGCAACCCCATATTTCTTTCAAAACAAACATTTGTATATTGTATTATATTTCTTTTATATTTTAGAAAATATATATATTTTACATGTAATATAATATATTGTATCATTATTTTTTCTTTTTTTTCTTCTATTGCATCCTTAATAATTGTCCTGCTATTACACCTAGAGAAAATATACCTGCAATTTTTTTTTCACATATTTATACTATGATTATTATGTCTATGTGCAGACATGAAAAAGCTGTTTCACTGTAGATTTCACTTGAAAAACACAAAAGACAAGTCATTGTAGTCTTATTTTAAAGCCAGGAAAATTTGCATACAATTTTAGCAAATAACATATGTAAATGAGACCTACAGGCAGCGCATGGGGTCAGTCACAAAAATGACTTTTCTAACACTGCATAAAACATACTGCAGCCTCTCAACTCTAACTAAATTCTGCAGTACCTGGCTGAAGTCCACCATATGGTTCTGAAACCACATACTGCCAACATAATCACAGGGGCTACATAAATCCCACTTATTGCCTTCTGGGCCATTGCAAGTACTCAGCCTAGACAAAACTCAATGTTTTTTTCTTAACTATTAAGCTATTAAAAATATCCTCTTTATACTGGGCTTGTTTTTTTTCTCTTTTACCACCTCTGCTTGCTATAAATAATAGTATGATCTGAAGTGTGACACTCAAATGATGACAAACCATCACATCTTCTGCTAAAACTTATTTATAAAATCCAAAACAACAAGAAAAAAAAATGGTTTATTCCTTGCTAACATATGAAAAACCATATGGGTTTTAATGGACAAATAGCGCACCTATGAATAGGATTTTCTCTGAAAGGCATTAGATATACATTTTATTTCCTGTAAATGATTTACAAACAAAGCTTATAAGGAGAGGTCTGTGTTCCCAGGTTCTATAAACTGGTATAATTGTTCCTCGGAATAACAAGGAGTGAGTCACCTTTCCTGTGAGTCATTTACTGCAGAATAGGCAAGGCACAAATATGTTAAGGGGGGCTTGCCATTTGGAAATGACTTTCATTATAGAGAGACTGATAACTAAGAGACTGAAAGTTCAGGAGATTTTTTTTTTTAAATGCTTTATATTCAGATTAGGGAAACACAAACTATTTCTTAACCCCTCTCACATAGTGAAACAACATCAGTGATTCTTGAGGTGATGTCAGAGTTAAATCTGTAAAAATGTGCCTTACATGAAATGAATAACGACTTCATTAATTGGCTTATTTGGGAGGGGGGGGGGTGCATATTTTTTTGTCTGTGACAGCAATTATTTGCATGATTAATATAATTCCAATATAAAAATAAAAATATAGCTAAAATCTGCAGTTTTAATTTGTAACAGACAATTTCTAAGTAATGATCAGGGGTGGAATTACAGGACACAGGGTCCCCATGGCAGGATCAGCACTGGGTCCCCCTCCCTCCATTATTCCTGAGGCACTTATGCTCTGAAGTTCCCTTCCTAACATAGCTAGGGGCTACATATTTGGGAGCCAACCAGAGGTGATGGAGTTTGGGGAGAGGGAATCTCAGAGCTGTCCCATTTTAGACTTGGCTGGAGAACTTGTGTCTTTCCTCTGTGAACCTGTGTTTGCTTTGCAGAGTCTCTGGGTGAAACCATGCAAGTTCCCAGGTCTATTTACTTGCAGCAAAACCTCTCCTGCGCCACTTCAACCAAAAAATAGTTCACTTACAGTGATCAGGAGGGGTGCTTCTGTACTAGAGGGGTCACAGTGGACCACTACAACCCTAATTGTTACACCACTGGTACAAATATTATTTACGGTGAATCTGACAGCATGTATTCAATGCTTATATAAAACAGTGAATCTTTTACTCCCTGCCAATGATGTACAGCCCTTTTGGAGGGAAATATTTTACACACAAGTGATTGGCTGTCTCGTCAGCCATGACCCATCCACCCTCCATCCCCTTGTAGGGGGTGGGGTGGGGGGTGTCCGGGCATACTATCTCAAGGTACATGCCTGTTTATATTAGAAGGGGTACTGATATCAGTAAAATGGTGGGTGGTGCACTTAATACAAATACCCAGGGTGTCAATGGTTATTTTCTTTAATATAGAACAACAGTTTATTTAACAACAACAAGAACAATTTAGTAGGTTACAATCAATACGGCAGATAATACTATTAGTGACATTTATTAGTTACTCACATGCACCAAATAGCTTCTTCATTGGCCAAGTACATCACAGTAGGACTAACTTGGCTGGGCACCAATTTCCTGGGTAATTTTCTCTATCTGAAACAATCTATTCTGGAACTCTACATCTTTCTCTCAGTCAAACTCATGTTATGGTATGAAAATCACAGACCAACACACACAACATAACAATATAGATAAAAACAGACAAACACATTTCTAGAATTCAGTTGGGTGGTTTCATGCTTTTATAAAATAGAAATTTTCCTGGCACATCCAATTCACAGGAGCTGGTAGGTAAGAGTCCCTGTCAACCCCAATATTCACAGTAGAAAAGACACCACGATACTCAACTGTATTGGCACAAAGGAAAAAAAATCTCCATTTATTGCAGAGTGCACAAGATCACACAACATTTCAGGATGGTGTTAACCTCCCTTCATCAAACGACAACCATATTCATAGATTTATATAGAAAAAAAACAAACAAATATCAAATGGGTGAATCCTAGTAAACTTAAATGATAAATGTAAGGTTATGCATATGAGAAGCAGAAATGCATGTCTAGATTATTTTCTAAATGGGAAAATACTGGGCAAAACAAACATGGAAAAGGATTTAGGAGTTCTAGATGACAATAAACTTAACTGTACCAACCAGTGCCAAGCGGCAGCTGCCAAAGCTGAGCAGGTTTAGTGATTATTCATCCCTTTTATACTGATTGGCTGGTAATGATGGGATACCTGGTTTCCTACACCCATTTGTCTTGAAATGCATTAGCCTCTGGAACACCAAAGTGAAGCTTTCTTATCTACTTTTCTCTGTATTTTCTTTCTTTTGCAATGCCTAAATTACAAAAAATTCACTTTACTTTAGATAAAGCTAAAGAGTACTTTGCACTGTTTGAACAAAAGTCAGCTTCATATTACTAAAAGGATAACAAGGGTCATTTGCTGAATGAAGTCCCTTCATCTTTGTGAAATGGTTGGAAATCTCAAAGGTAAATG
Organism: Pipa parva; assembly: GCA_019650415.1. Taxonomy (NCBI): domain Eukaryota; kingdom Metazoa; phylum Chordata; class Amphibia; order Anura; family Pipidae; genus Pipa; species Pipa parva. Next base: position 10,636 of record WMED01007232.1, read on the forward strand.
CCTGTATCTTTTCCCGGTATATTTTCATGAATTTATTTATTTAACTCCCAGCTGAATGTCTTTACCACGACATAATTAATATTTTCATATCTAGTACTATTCAACCATTTTCTTTTTAGAATGAGTTGAATTATTTTTTTTTTTACTGTATAAACTGTTGTAACCTTTATGACATTTCTGTTATAAACGATTTCTATCATGCTGATAATAATGTTTTTTTTTTTCATATTTATTAGAAAACAATAAAAGCTATACAGCAGAGATGGAATGTCATTAATCATTTCCTGAAGGAGATAATGCTAGAAAGGGCTGAGTGCGGTAGTAGTGGTTCATCCCTAGTTACAGAAAACATATATGTCTGTTGAGCGACTGTAGTTCTCATTCCATCACTTAGGGCCTTATTGACCAATGGTCAAGTAGTCACGTAGAGCTGGGAATTTGCATCTATTCACCACTTTCCCATGTTCGCTTATTGAGCAAACTCTGCAATGTGCCTATTATTCAACCAATTCGGGCAACTACAATAGTCGCGATCTTACAAAGCACTTTGCAGCACTTTGCCTGTGTGTATGTGCACAGGTACTTCTACTATGACTAAGTGGTGGAGTGGGTCAAAGGACTACTGGTCATAATTCACCCATTCAACTTGGGGGGCTGATAGCAGGGCTCCGCATTCTACTTCTATCCAACTGACTACACAAAGCAGCTGGCAGCGATCGCATCTGTCCGTTTGTTTGACAAGTCTGTTTGCCACTTAGTCAATAATGAGAACTGAATTTATGACTATTTTGGAGAAGGGACTCGAATTGTAATGAGGAGAATTCAGCAGGTGAATTCACCCTTTAGTTCAGGGGTCTGCAACCTTTTTGGCCGAGAGAGCCATATAGTACATCTCTGCTCAGCCCTTTCAAATCCAGAGCCGCTCACATCATATGTGATGTCACATAGTTGATGTCAGCAGCTCCGGATTGGCTAGCAACCTGGAAGCGCAGTGACGTCAGCAACTCCAGATTGGCTAGCAACAAAGAAACGCTAAGAGAACTTTATCTCTACAGCTCTTGCCGGCAATTAGCCAGCAGACTGTAATGAGTGGTGCTTGTATGTGTGCACCGCTCGTTAGAGTCAAAGAGCCAGATGTAGCCATCAAAAGAGCCGCATCTGGCTCGAGAGCCATAGGTTGCAGACCCCTGCTTTAGTCAATAAGTGACAATGTGAATCTGAATGTGACAATAATTAAATTATAAAAGAACAGTAAAAAACATATTGTGTGTATAAATCAAGCTTTTTTAAAACAGCAAAATTAAGTCTCAAAGATTGTTCTGTGCTATTATAAAACAGATTCCGTGCTCCTTAACTGCTGCTGTATATGTTCAATGGGGTTAAGGTTAGGTGCTATGGAGAAAAGTCCATGACAGTCAGCACTCCATGTGCTGTCTAGATCCTTATTCTACAGCAGTAAGAATCCTTCCCCCCAACGATTCAAACCAAAGGGCTTTTTTTCTGAAGAATGGACTGGAACTCTTATGTTGTCAGAGAATAGGTTGTTGTATGGAGCTTGAACCCAGGCCAGGACTCTCTGGTCACAGGCTGCAGCCTTACAGAACTTGCCACTAGAGAGATTGTGTTCTGGTCTGTACTGTTCTGAACTTGGCTCTGCTATTTACATGCCTATTACCCAGCTGAGTTTTCAATTGAGTTTCAGTATATCAGAGAGTCTGAGTTGCAGCCAATCTCAGCAATGGTTAATGTATATAAGCCTGACAGTTTTACTCTAACCTCGCCTGAGCAAGGAGTTACACTTACAGTATGTAGTCCTGCTTGTGGCTTTGAGCTGTATTCACTTTTAAAGAGTTATCTTCTTTTGCTTCTGTAGTTCCTGTTGCAGTCCTGCAGTGATCCCTGGTTTCCAGTTGCCTGCTGTGTTTCCAGTCCTATTGCTTTGGTGGATCCAGATTCCAGAGTTACCTGTCTCAGATACAGTTTAGCAGTTCCAGTGATTCCTGTCTCCGGTTTAGTTCAGCTGTTCCTGTGTTGTAGTGAGCCCTGTCCGCTTCTAGTTTCCTGTCTGTTCTTGTCCCCCGTGTTTGCTGGGAATCCTATAATGTGAACCCAAACCTATAATCTGCAACCTGGGGGCCGAGACCTGTGAGCATCCTGCTGCGAGATCCAAGTTCCCTTGCGGGAATTGCTAGTGAATACTGAGTGTTCATTAGACTTTACACTCCAGGTGAAACTTGTTCCAACTCCTGCTACACTTCCATGGTTATAACAGTTATTTAGTGCAGAGTAAGCAAAGACAATATGAGTTGTGGAGACTGCCAAATTCACTCAGGTGCAATTTATTGTGCCAGCTGGGTATACATCCAAAAAACGCACAATAAACTGCACCTGAATGAATTTGGCAGTCTCCATGACTCATATTGTCTTTGCTTATATTGTTTCTGGGAGGAGGTTCCCAAGTATTGTGGACAGAGCAGAGATAACCTTTTTATGGATTCATTGTTTCGTGTGGAGATGTCAAAACAGACTTCAAAATTCCTATGACCATGTTTCACTGTTCTTTCAAATACACCAGTGCCAGGCCGAGAGGTAGAAAGTATAGGCAGCCACCTAGGTTGCTGCTGGTGGGTGTCCCCCTCTTTTCCCTTGTTCCAACTCACTTTTTCCTTGCCCAAGCTCTCAGTATACTGTAGCACTTAGCACTACAGCATTCTCTCCAAAGTGCTACCTTAACTTACTGTGCAGATTGGCTCACAGGAATTTAAAGGTAGCACTGGGGAGAGACTACTGTAGTGCTACAGTAGATCGAGAGCCTAGGCAGGGGGGCTGTGAGCCAAAAGGGGAAAGGAGGGGGGAGCGCACTAAGACAGAGAAAGGGGAGTTGTGGGGGCAGCACAGTATAGGGAAAAGTGAAAGTTTGGGAACGTATGGAAAAAGGTTGTTGGGAGAAGGGAACTTAAACATTCCAGAGCTACACACTGCTTTGCTGTTACAAGTTCGTGTGAACAAGGCTCTTTAAAATGGTTTCTCGATGTCTTCAAATATTCATTTTTTTAAAAGTAAAATAAAGTGAAAAAGTAGCAAATTTGATAATAGCAAAACATTCTTCATTCAAAGCTAGCTCAAACTGCCAACCATGTATCAGATATATACCATGCATGCAATACATTTCTTCACATGCACACATTTTTGAGAACTTGATATATTCAGTCATAGGACTGGGGACCTGAACATGCAATGAAACATATCACCTGTGCAATGAAATCAAGATATAGCACCAACAACATAGTGATGAACCCATAATGCTTGTAAAATGGATTTAGTGTGCATTTACCTTCTCTAGGGTTTCTTTTCATAGTTTTAGTTCACATAGACTTTTAATCTGCATTGTTGGCATAGACGTTTTCACGATCCAAAATATGCATATAGTGGATACTAGACTTATTTACATTAGCTTAAGATTTGTAGAAAAGGTAGCATAATAATTGTGCTACATATCCAAGGCAGACTAGGGGAAGAAAGAATAGAACTGTCAGATTGACTTGGTTTTCAAGAGGACCATTTTTAAATGAGGTGTAGAAAATAGTTGTATCTACCCATAACCCTTTGCACATGAGCACCATTTTGTTAGCCTTGTTTTAGTTTGTGTGGTAAAATACCTGATCTATAAGTACCCAAAATTACTGTAAATGTTCATTGTTGCACAGTTGTGAGCATAATTCTACATATTTATTTTCTTTCAGTAAAGGATATTATACTGTTTATATAATTTATGGTGTGTTTTATAGCTACTATGGAGATGTGGTTAATGCAGGAAACAATTTGAAGTTTTATATCAACTTCTGTTTGGTGAATACAGTTAGTCTGCCCTGTACCCTGTCTCTTAGAAATGGAAAGACTTTAATTCCTTATCCTGATAACGTAAACTGTCTTGTGAAAGGTATAATTTAATAAGCTGTGTGATTTTACCAATTTATATTATTTTAGGGTTAACAAAACATTAACATCATTCAGAAATGCCAGCTGCATAAAGTTCTCCCCCATATTTGAAAAGGATTCTTGATTATTTTCACTTAGTACTATTCACAGGTGATACTTTGCATGGCACTTTTCTTGACAGCGTTGATTTTTATATCCACTGACGGATGAGGCTAATAATAAATATTCATAGAAATATAATTTTATCCAGGCTACCTTAAGAAGCAGAAAATATAGCATATTATATGAAGAGAACCTGTCATCCCCTAAACCAATACTTTATCAAATGTATCTCAGGTGGGTGAAGGAGTGCTGCGCTTCTTCTAGGTTAAAAGAGAGAGAGGAGATGGTGTAGATCACTTGGATATCCTGTTGGAAGAACCACAGATGGTTAGGATTACACCGGAGTAATCCAAGGCGCAAATCAACATTTAAAGTGTAAGTAGTACTTCACTTATTTATCTAAATTATCCAAGTGATCTGCACCAACTCCTCTCTCCCTTTTAACCTCGAAGAAGCGCAGCACTCCTTCACCCACCTGAGATACCTTTACTATCTGTGCAACGGAGAAGCAAGCTGCTGATCTAGGACAATAACCATTGAATGAAGTTTGTGCATAAACCATAAAGCGCAGGTGTTCTACTACCAATATTGTTTGATTTTATTAAATTAGTAAATACCTATGTTTAAATAGCACTCTTTACAGTGATGGTTTCTCTTTTACATTCAGCCTGTTGTGAACCCCTATTTACATGTTTGTCCTTCTATTAAGTTCTGTACTCTATATCAGTGCTTTAAGTAAGATCTCATAAGTCTGAAAGTGACTACATTATTGCAAATACAATATCTACTGTTAAGTTAAAAATAGGAACTTCAACTCGAAGTAGAAGTGCATTCATAAACATAGGTCAAGGTAATCATTTCACAGAAGTGATTCTAGGAAAATTCATTCTGGGATTTATAAGAGCTTTCTCTCGCTGCTTGTAAGAAAAGCTCTGTGTCACTCCCAGCAGCCATGTATCCCATGAGTTCATGATAGGAATGTAGAACCTGGTGTCTTTAAATTCCTATATCCATCCACTGACTATTTATATAATTTCCGGGAATATTATAATGATCATCTTCAATTCATGGAAAGCTGTAACCCTCTCTGCTTATTTAAAGATGAACGCATTGCACAGCCAAAGAAATACAATCTGTTTGCTTGTTAAGTAAAAGAATAAAATATAATATGCCTGTAATATTAGCATTTTAATGCATTTATTTGTTGCATAATTTTCTAAACTAAGTTCAGATGTACCTGACAGCAAGAATATAGCATTTCATTACTGCATAACTTACACAGGGAAAACCAAGCTACTTACATACATGCATACCTGTATAAAAATAACATGATCATTGGTTTGTGTGACTTTCATGTAACTTTATAGCTGTGTTATATATATATATATATATATATATATATATATATATAGTGCACCATTACTCTGCAGAAATTAGCATCATAAAACATTTCAGTTCTGGGGGTGGATTTGTAAGATAAAGTTCCTTTCCTTTACATTACCTGAAGCTGTATAAATTTTCATAACTCAGTCTATAGGTAGTACATAGGGTTACAAACCATCTCTCTCAGATAAAGCAATATGGACGCCACTTATTGTATCCTCCATGTGAATGAGATGCACTTACACAAATCACTTGTGGATTCTAGACTTTTTTTTCACTAAAACCTAAACTTGATTCTTTTTCTATATCAGATCAAAGACATTTCTTCTGATACATAAATGTCAGTGCAAGCTAGGTTTCTCTTGTATCCTCAATTCCCTATATTTTCCATTTCATCCGTTACTTCAATGGCCTCTGCTCAGGGAAATTAACCCTTTCTACCTCTCATCGAACTTACCATTTTCCTATACTTCATTAAATAAGAAATGTCAAATGTCCAAACAGGGGAAGGACTAACTCTTAGGGGGGAATTCAGCAAGCTCCGAAGTGAGGCGCGTAGTGTTCGCCTCACTTCGGAGCTTGCTGAATAACCCCCTTACACTCTTATTTCTGTATGTAGTTAACAGGTCAAGAATTTTAGCTTATCTGAACTTTTTTTCTGACACGTGGAGGTTATTCATTAAGGTGCAAATTCGACTGTCGAATTCGCAAACAGCGGATTTTCATAGCAAATCCGCGACAATTTCCCCATTGTAAAGTCGCGACAATTTTTTAATGTTAACATTGTGACAATTTTTCCATAATAAAGTCACAACTGCGACAATATTCTCATTATAAAGTCGCGACTGCGAATTCGCACCCATACACAGCAATTTGGACTTTAGTGAATAACCCCCATGAAATTTTGACCTTATTATCATAAACTGTCAGTAAATTTACAGACTGTTTTCAACCCTGTTTAACAGGAACAGTTACATGTCAAAACCTGTTGGGGCCTGGACTGTACTTGTATCTATATAAAATGCAGACACTGGACTCATGCACATAGATTATCACACCATTTATAATTATATGGAATCATTGTTATAGTGTGCGGATAAATATAGGACTTTCCATATAGATGTGTGTGTTCCAGCATTCCTAGCTGACAGTTCATGTCTGCTGATGACATCATAGATTAAATTTGATAGATCAAAGGCAACTTTCCCCTTAATCTCTGTTAAAGGAACATAATATTATATTTAATAATACTTTTTTTTTTTTACTTTTTTACATTTCTGTCTAGGAAAAATGCTTTTTTTTTTTTTTTTGCAGTACTAGAAAAAACTAATTTCCATTTTTTTGCTTTTGGTTTTAAAATCTATTTCCTGATGCTCTTTAAGCCCCTTGCCAAGATATCTTTTTATCTAATTATTTAATTTAATTTAATTACGAGGTCAGTCAAAAGAGTAGCTAAAATCCACAACTGAAGTCTATAAGGGAGCTCAAAAAAATGGTCTAGAGCAGTCCTTCTCAAAGTGGTGGTCCGCGGACCGGCCCCGGTCCATGGACCAATAGCTGCTGGTCCTCGGCAGGCTTTCAGCGCTACATCGGGAAAAAAACACCCGGTGTAGCGCTGAAAGCCTGCCGAGGACCGACAGCTAAATCCCCTTCTAGACTAAAGAGTCAGATTGACTCTCTCAGGGGTTAGGGGCAGGCTCATGTGACCCAATTGGTCACATGAGCCAATAGGAGACCGGGAA
>WMED01007233.1:0-17800 GCA_019650415.1 Pipa parva
CCTCTAATCATATAATACTACAGTACTCATCCCTCTAATCATATAATACTACAGTGCTCACCTGTCTTAGTAGGCTTTACGGTATGAATTGTAGAATTAGAAGCAGGCTCAATACAATAACTCCACAGGGTTAAAGATAATACCAGTGAGCTCCTGTAGAATTACAGTATCTATGCTTCTGTAGCCTAGGGAGATCACTTTTACTCTAGCAATTAGAAGATGATCATTGTCTTAAAACTGGATTAAAATGTCACTGCCATTCCCTGCTCATCTCACTTTACCAGTTACAGAATAAGGAAAATATACTGTGAATTTCAAAAGCCACTGAAAGTCTCTAATGGTCCACACTTCACACCTTTGGACTAAAGGCTCCATCAATTAACACTAATCTCACATCATGTCCTGTATCTGCATTTTGATGGATTTTTTTTTAACTGCAGTACTGTGACATCATATTTAAACAACTGACATTCCATATGGATGTCAAACTTATTACATCTGTACCAGTTTGTGACTGTAGTTTTGCACTGTTGATTTTTATTGATAATATCTCACTGTATAGCACCAATCTGTTACTTTTCAGCTTTGACGTTAAATTGATTAGATTTCATTGCTTTGTTCCGGGCTGTGATTCTTTGATGTCAGGATGTTAAACTGATAACATTTTAATATGGTGTGCCAATTTCTGTAAGGTTTTTGTTCCATGCCATGCACTAAGAAGAGAGCTAAGTAGTCTGGAAATGTTGCATTTACTATCTATTCAGTTAGCCAATAAAAGGTATCACCTATACACTACTTGTTTCTGCTTATATCTATGGCTAACACCGTGATACACTCTACTGCCTCCAAGATGATCATTGTGTCACTCACAGGAAAGGAGCAGGAGTCAAATTAAAGAAACAGACTGTTAAGGTATACTTAGGATTGGTTTTATCTATACAGTTGTTGTGCAACTCCAAAGCTGGTGTAATGCTATTGTATGGAAAATATGCATTGTAGGAAAATATGGACGCCGGAGACTTTATTGTAAAATGCAAACAACAATCTTTATTAACTTGTAGCACAAAATATGGAAGATGAGGTAGATCAGAGAGCAATACAGATGCAGGCACAAATACTTCATCAATTGGTACATTCAACAAGTAGCTGTCCATATAGGACTGCTAACCCCCAGGGTATTCACAATCAACGCTGGAATTTTGGCTCTTGTGATGCACTGTTTCTTTAAAAGGAATCCTCAGATATGCTGGCACTTTAATATGGCTCTGGTCACTATAAACAATATTTATGCAACATGAATATGGTGGCTAGATTCACCATACACAGCAGGTTTCCAGTTAAACAGGACACTGCACCTTTAAATATGCTAAAGAGGCATATTTAAAGGTGCAGCATCCTGTTTAACCCCTCCCCCATATGCTAAAGAGGCATATTTAAAGGTGCTGTGTCCTATTTAAAACCCCTCCCCCCTGTACTTTCCTGAGGCAGGGCTAAGCCTCAGGGGCTCCTTTTGTGAAGCAGGACCCTTCCCTTGTGCTCCACATGGCTCAACTGCGCATTTACAAAAAGGGTGCCCAGTCACAGATGACGTTACTTGTGGTGAGGTCCCATACAATGCATGACTGCATGCCACACTGTACTAAAGGGAGCACTGCAGGCCCTTCCTAAACTGAGCTGCCGGCAACTGAAATAAAGGGGATACATAGGAAGGCTGTCATTGATCCCGATGCACTCCTCACACTGAAGGAGTGTCGCAACGCTCAGGTAGGAGGGGGTCCCTACACTGGCATAAAATGTCATTAACTCTTATGGCATACTTGGCATTGGCAAAAGGAACTGCAACACTTGTAGATAGTGTTTATGAAAGGCATCTAGTAGTAAAAAATACCATAACAAAATCCTATGGAGTTGTGCTGAAATTACACAGTACTGTTTACACTTGTGGCAGTAATTCTGTTGTTTCATAATTGTAACTACTGAAAAGTGCCAAAACTGCATAGAAATCACACTTTTTTTTTTAAAAAAAAAGCATGTAATTTATTTTAATTTAAGTACTGCAAATGCTTTTTTTACATTTCTTTTTATTTGTTTCAATAGAACAATTTAAGAATAGTCCAGCCCAATTAATAAAAACTAATGTGTGTTGTAAATGCATAATACATTTTTTTTCTAATATACTTAGTCAGTCTTTTATGTGAGCAAATAAATTAATTATTCCAACTGTGTAGCAGTACACAGCTCCTTCTGTGTTTACTTTCTGGTTGGATTCTTTTGCCACTGACACAACGGTGTCTCAAGAAGGTCAAAATTAATAGTTAATGAATTACCATGGGCAGTTACAATACTTACAGCTAATGGTGTATGCTGTCAGTAGCAAGCGCTGATATTGAGCATGAGAGAGAGACCAAATCCATATAAAAATAAAGTCAATATTTCAGCCCTTTCTTTAACAATTGCTTGTGCTGGGTTAACTACACCTTTCAGAATTAAAAAAAAAGTTGAAAAAAGGTGGACGACAGGTTAAAGGTTCTGCTTGGTTATTTAGCATTATTCAGCCTATCAGTCAATTCCTTAACTCAAAATTCCAAAATTAACTGCTGAACAGGAAGTGGCTGAGAGAGGGGAGGAGCTTCAGTAACAAACTGGTGCTAAATTGTGATGGGTGGAAATAAATAAATAAGTTATATGACAAAAAGCATTTATTTAACTTTTATTTAACGGTGCCACACAGACAGCAAATAACTGCTGGTGCCTAAACTGTTCCTTTAAGGAGACCCAAACTGATGTATCAAGAAGGGACTTTCTTTTTGATTGGTGCACTGAGTGGTGTGTCATCAGTGCAATTCAAATAGAAAACTACACACAAACTGAAAATTATTTTATTATACATGGCAAATAAATTAAACTTTTTTCATTTGGTTTCTTTATGAGTTTAGGTCTTGTACACCCCTTTCACCTCATCAGTATTCGATTTCACTAGGTTTTACGTCAAGGTTTTGAGCAGGCGCTTCAGGCTCGTCCATTAACATACATACCATTACTATTACTGGGCAGTGCCAACGGTATTTATTTGTGTATATTTAAATCTATACAGGCACGCATGCATGGCTCTGCTAATGCACAAAATATAAAGATTAAAACAAAAGCCAGATAGATGTTGCTTGAAGCGAGGTGTAAACAAGTTACACAATAGAATGTCTGAACTTTTTTTAACTATATAAAATCTTTTTCTTTTCTCCCTCCAGGAATTCTATTGTTAATCCAGAACCTATTAATAAATGATATTCTCCCGCTAGTGGATTTGACGTAGTCTAATTCATTGTTTGCAAATTCGTACGTTACATTTTCCTGCTTCCCAGGATTTTCATTCTTTCAGTTTTTATTTCTGCTAAGTTATTATGGAAATGTTGCCACATTGTAACTTCAGGTTTTAAAGAGACGTGGTTGGTTTCCTTGAAATAGAGGAAAACTCCTCCACAGTTAAAGAATCATTTAGTGTTGTGTTTTCTACTTGCTCAGGATGCTAACACTCATAATTTCCTGCATATTTTAAAATAAATCCCCAAAATGTGTTCTATTTGTACTGATGTTTTGCTCCATATGGGCATATTCCCATAGAATAAATAAACGTATTACCTCAGTGCTAAAAATAATGCATTGTTTACTATTTTTATTTATTAATAGCATTTTTAACCAGTTCTGGTTTAGAATTCCATTTTCCTTACTCTTGTTATAAATATCAGGTTTACTGTGTATGAATGCATGTTACTTGTTAATCGGACATGGTCTCAAATGAAATAGATCTAAAATGTAACTGGAAAATTAATTTCACTTCTGCAACAATTTGGCTCCACCTGGATTGCAAGTTTGCAAAACCAAACTGAACAAAATAATGTTGAAAAAGTAAAACTCCTAATACAGCCTTAATTAAATAATTTCTTATGCTCATTCTAGCAAAATACTGAAGTTTAAAGTATGTGGCCAGATAAAATCAAAGCTTGCTTTAGATTTGCAGGTGTAGTACAGCCCTGTCTCACAGGAGACTGATTACGAGGGTGATGCTGTCACAGACACCCATAGGAAGATAAATTGGCAGGTGCAGAAAGCTGGAGTTGCCAGCCATAGAGAAGAGCAATTCAATAATTTCTAGGGGCTCTGTTCTCAGATTGTGAAGGACACCTCACACCATAAGGAGGGCTCATAAATTATGGTTTAGTGCCCATGTCACCAGGAACCTCTCTGCCAATGAGATGATTGTCTTTATGGAATGACATCACCAGTCTGCTATCCTTTCCCCAGTACCAGGAAATAGTTTCTTAGAACTGCAGCACTTGGTGAGCCAGGACTACATGTGCTGTGGCAGTATGATCCCAAAAGACTTGATCAAAGGGGGAAGGTGAGAGGTTAGCTTCAGAGATGAGCACAGAGGACTGCTCCATTGAGAGCTCAGGCTGAGGACAGATCAAAGTCCCACTTGGATTGATGGAGGTGTAGACCCCAGGTGTAGTGCTGGACATTCCCATCCCAGCTAGGGTTTTAGCGGCCAGGGCAGGGAACGCTCTCTGAATATACTGTTGGAAGTGGTGCTGCCAGTCTGCAAGTCTCCAGTGTGGATATATCAAGCGTAAGCTGACGCTGCCCTTTGTGGCGTTTTTCATGAGTTGTTCCTAATGTTAACATTTATTTGCCTGTTAGAAGCTACACCCTTTATGAACCCAGTAATAAATATTCTAGGGCCAAGCAGCATGTCAAGTAATTCCAAATTACACGTTAAGGGAAATTTGCATAAATTAAACTTTCAAGGTGTTTTTTTTTAATAAACACTACTGTCAGGTTTTGTCTGCCATTTCAACTGTTGCTAGAAAATATTAGTCTCAGAAGGAAAACGAGTCTTAATTCACACTCGGTGCAGGCTGCACACTCAAGAGGGGGAACACTTAACTCCCTGCATGTTTGTCCATTGTGTCCATGTGAGCTGAAGTTTTATGTCCTATTCTTTTATATAATCTAGAACATTTACTGAAAAATAGAAAAAAAGTAAAGTAAAACCTTCTTAAAAGTATGCTTCTATCAAGCAATTGGCATGTGTGTGGCTTTCCATTGTAAGGTATAGGGCCATACAATATACCATAATGCTGTGCTTTTTCCAGCAGTTAAACAAAATCCTGCCCCACTGAAGTCAATGAGCTTACAATCTAGTTTCCCTATTCAGTCACACACACAGAATGTTTTTGGATTGTGAAAGGAAACCCATGTAAGTGCGGGGAGAACATACAAACTCCATGCAGATGAAGTCCAGGGTGAAAATGAACCCAGGACCCAGCGCTGCAAGGCAGCAATGCTAACCACTGAGCCACCACGCTGCCCGGTTAATCTGTATAATGGTATACAAGGTGCCACACGATTTAGTAACACATTTTCCTTGAGACAGATTTTTGCAGCTTGTTACATTTTGCATCTAGTTTATAAAGACATCATAGTGCTTGTGTTATCTATGGCCTTACATATGTTTGGTCATAAGTTTTTAGTGATTCACTAAAAAGTGTGCACCATAAATATGGTTTACTTAACAGTAACTTCTTTCATGCTTTGATAAACATGTATGGAATAATTCACAAGATACAGATATATAATAGTGAATGTTGTGATTACATTCACATATAATGGCCTATAAAATAAATCAAGTCAGGATTTTTTTAAAGCTGTATTTGAAGAACTGAGAATGTTCACCTTTTGAAATGATTATTGTTTATCAGATGTTTATTTAATACTTCAAACTTTAAAAAAGTCACATCTGCAAATGTTCATGCACATCTGGGTCCTGAAGGCGATATTCTTTTTTTTTTTTTATGTAATATTTTGAAAGTGGACTAGGCACATACAAAAACAGATCTAACTTAAAAATAAAATAGTATACCATTCATAAATTAAAAGGAAAAAAAAAATTGGATGACAATTTAATGTAATTCATTGAAAACTCTGCAGAGGGCGACCTTTTCATAAATTTCACGTACATGTCTGTATACAAGAACTGTGTTTTGATGTGAACTTGGCTTCTTGAACCATGTCTGCAAAGCAGTGTGTGACTGTATTTTGAAAAGGAAAAAAAAAAGTCACGCAGAAGGCGGGTCATGAAGACCATTTAATTTCCAGTATAAAGTATGCCTTATCAAACAAATGGAAGTTGCAAAGTTGACATTTAAAGAAAATAGGAGAACAATACGTTATGTTTAAGTAATAATATTTACAGTATACTTACAGGAAATACAATAGCTGCAGATGTGCTTCTAAATATTTTAGTCAATAGACAGTGATAAGTGCCTGAAATGGATATGTTACAAAGGCTTTTTAAAGTAAAAACATTAGATTCAAATTTTTTTTTAAAGTGTCAATATGTTTATGGTAGTATTGCTTTACCTACGGTAGAGTATAGCACAAACGGCACTTATTTTACCTGCAGTGACTTCAGTTTTATTCAAAATTCTACAGTAAAACAAAGATATTATATGTCCCACAAGGCTCTGTCAGGCTTACTGAAAGTGCACTATACAGAACTTTGATTTATTTTATGTGACTGCAGAATTGCTTATCTATAATGGGCTACCCTCTGCTTTATTTTTATTCAAAGACATTCTATGCTCCTCACACAGGGTTTCAGTTTTATTAAGCGTGCATGCTCTAGGGGGCAAGGACCGCCATCATCTTGTTTCAGTCACTGTCTGGCACATACATCGGTATGCCTTTATGATTTTATTTTACTTGTGTTATATAAAGCACTCTTACCATGTCTGTTTTATAGCTGTATTGTTGAATTGTGCAATGCTGCATAACTTAATAGTGCTTTATAAATTAAAATATACACAAACACATACATTTTTTAGTATAAATGTCCATTTATGTCACAGAAGTTACACACATTCCAGGATCTATTGCAGTGCTGAATTCTGACCATTATCCAAAACCCAAGGAAAAAAAAATGAATGTTACCTAGAAAACAAGATTTTTTACTGATGTTAGAAATAATACTCACTCAGGATCCCCAGACCCTCTCCCATTTTTTATTTCATTTAGCGATAGGTGAAAATTGTAAGTAAGTGAATGATGACTATGTCTGTAAAATCCCAGTAACTATCCCTAGGAATTTGCATTGTTACATCAGTTAGGAGTCATATTTTTTTTATCCACTTTTTTTGTATATTGCTGTGTTTTGGATATTTACAAAGTTAATTTCTTATACCAAGTTATACATTGTTAATGCTTAAACTGCAATTCAAAATGCTGTGATTAAGGTCTGATTATTACTGGTGTTGGTAAAGGTGCAGAAGATGGGGTGAAACTCAGATTTTGGTTAGGAAGTCAGAATTTAATATTTTCTCCTTCCCTTACAAATATTATACGCCAAGAGCGAAATTTATTAAAATCGGTAAATTACCGATATTGATAGCACTGATATCACGATATAGCAATTTTACCAATATCCATATCTCGATATTGCAATTTTACCGATATCGTGATATCGAATTTTCAGCCGTTCTGCCATTGAAATCAATGGTTCGGCCGAAATTCGATATCGCGATATTGATAAAATTGCGATATCGATGTTACTGCTTTTAATAAATTTCGCCGAAAGGCACTTGTGATGGTATATAGTATTTTCCAGAACTTAGACCCTCGGCTGAGAGTTATATAGTTAAGGATCATGAACTGGTGAAGATATCAATTAAGAATATTTTCTGCCATGAAAAGTATGCAGTTGTATCCAGGATCATGGGGAGTTTGTAGCCACTCAGAACATTAATGTACACCATGTGAAGACCAAGGATTTCTTGTACCTAAATGTATTGTGACTGTGGCGATTGGCATTTTGTACACTAATATATGGGCAAAATTTATTAAAGGCTTAAATTTTACCAATCGATCGGAATTTGCATTCGATCGATCGCATCGCCGGCTTCGCCTATAATGAATTTCGCCCACTGTATTTCCTTTTTAAAGGAGAATTCTGGACCATGTGAGTAAATACTGACAATATATTCACCTACAGTCTCATTGAGAGTCTTTGTCTAAAGTGTGAATTCATTCACTAGTCCGAGTTGCATCGCCAAAATGGTTACAAATTCACTTCTTAGGACTGACTATGAGGAGAATAGATTTGCCAGACAGCAGTGATCACTGTTGGATGTGCAGTGTGGCGCAGTCAGTCAGATAGGAGTGTAGGAGTCATGAGTGATGCAAATTTGACGTTAAGGTCAGTGACGCCAGTCTCATCATATCCCATTAACTGTATTCTATGAATATTCTGTCTATTTCTGTCACCTTGTCATTTAGTCGCAGTCACCATAGTCACTTTTGAATGAATAGTCACTTTATGCAACACTGGAGCCCTGCCATCAACCCCCCATTTCGCCAGTCTGAAGTGACCAAGTCAAATAGGTGATTTTGAGGCAATTCACCTACTCTCATTCGTACCATTCCACATTTTAGTTAATTGTAGAAGTACCTGTGTGCACTCATGCAAAATGATGCAAAGGACTCTGTAAGTTTATGACTTGTGTAGTCGTCAGAATTGGTTGTGTATTCACCACTTCGCAGAGTTTGCTCAATAAGAGAACATGGGGTAGTAGAGAATAGACTCGAATTCACAGCTCTACGCAACTATTTGGACTTTATAGTCAATGACGCTCATTGTGTTTTGAGGTTAGATAAAGACCACTAACAGTTTATAGAGCTCAGAGAATTTTACAGAGAAGACATTTTAGGGCATGTACATTTAAGACTAAGTTACCTTAAACTCTAAGGATTAGAGAGCTGGAGTTATTCCCGAAGTAGTTTAATATAGTAAATGTATTGTTAGTGACTGTTGCTTTTTAGTGTATTTAAAGAGTTTGTTAAAATCATCTGCAACTCTCTAAAAAAGGTCAGGCATAAACATTGAAGATTACAAAGATATTATAAGCTGTATTAGTTAATCACTTGGATTAATTATACTATCTGCAATAAAATAGTGGTTAGCACTGCTTCCTTGCAGCACTGGGTTCTGTGTTCAATTCCACCCTGGACTGCATCTGCATGGAATTTGTATGTTCTCCCTGCATCTGTGTGGGTTTCCTCCCACAATCTAAAAACATACATCTGTATCTGTCTATGTGTGTGTGACTGAATAGGGAAACTAGATTGTAAGCTCCATGGGACAGGGACTGAATTGAATGGTGAATCTCTGTAAAGCTCTGCATAATAAATCAGCACTATATAAATGAATAAATACATTCATACATAATCTCTTATTAGTTGCTAATAGGCCAGTGTCACACTCACTGTTTTGTAGCTGAGCTGGAAGAAAATGTATCTGTTGTCTCCTGTGCAATAATCCATACAGGCTTTTTTGTTTTGCATCTTAGACAATAATGAGTCTAATTAAAATTTAAAAACAGCCCAGCTACAGAACAGCCAGTGTGACACATGCCTTACATCACTAGCACCAGCTTTTGCTTGTGTTTGTGCATTTTCCCAGTAGTGTTATTATACAACAAATGGAATTTACCTTGCTGTGACAGTGTGATTGGGGCATCAAATCTAAAAGGGATAAATGTAAGTTTTCCAAATTCAAGGTAGTGCTTTACTTGGCAGTAAAATGACATTAAAATGCATGCCAGTGGGAGAATGTAAGCTGTGGAAAGTGGTGTTGTACATATTACATTAGTATGTTATGTTATTGCTAATAATCCAAAACTTGTGGCCATGACTGGTATTTGCTTCTCACCAGTGTAGTAGTTTTTAGCCTCCCTTTCCCTGAGCTTCATTGGTAATGGTTAACTGAAGTACCTTGTAATATACAGGATCATTAATTTAAATGAAATCTGTCAATGGGATCAATTACAACCCACTCTAATATTGGCTTTACCAAATGAGAGGCTGCTTAGGATGAATCTCCCCATGTTCTAAAAATATATTTGGGCTCCTCTGAATCTGATACCAGGAGGAAAGGCTGCAATATTTGGGCTTGAATTAGTAGAGGAAAACCTGTGAATCTTGTCTATCAATTCAAATACAAAATGCAGCATCTTCACTTCATTAGTGTCAAGCCCACTGGCTCAATAAGTGTATTGGTAGTGGTTGGTGCCCAAGTCTGAATAGCTGTTCCATCCTTTACCAGTATGTTTCTTTTAAATCTTTTTAAAGGACTATACTGTTACACAATAATACACTGCTTAGGCCATAAACCAATAAATAGCTATAAATGAAGGTTATTTGCAAACTGGCTTAGAACACCTATCTACATCTTAAAAATCATTCCAAGCAGAACAACCCTTTTATTACTCTGTTTAAGGTCCTGCAAAGAAACTACCTCTATGACTATGGTGTGTTTCATTATTGAGCACTTGATAAGGCCTATCCAATCCTTGTGGTTATATGTTTGTATGGTTCTCCTGTTGCTTTGTTCCTCAGATCTCCAGGGCCATCTCATGACTGGTTCATTGATTATTATTATTCTTTGTTTGAGTGTAACTAAGTGTGCATGGGTGGTGACTGTGTTAGTCTGAGGGATTGTATGGTGAACAAATATATATCGTTGTAGTATGATCTGCTGAATATAATATGAATAGTCAGAAGGTTGGGATTAAACTGCAATTATGGAGAACATGGGGGTTTGGATGGGAAGAAGCTTTGTACTAGATCCTGTTGGGCATGCCATTGAATGTTGTCTCCCTCCTCTGTGTCTCAGCAGCTGTATTTTGTATTGTCATATGTCCCAATTGTACAGAAACAAGGAGTTATGAATAAAAGCATGAAGCAATACAAACTCTGAACATTGCGTTAAGGATAGGATCAATCTGTTGTTGGGGAACTGAAGGGGGCAAGGAAGAATTTGTCCTACTTATGTTAACAAAATAACAATAACACTCTTTGATACTGTTTGCAAATAAAGGATAAAAAGAATCTTGTTTTGATGTTTTCAAGTCCTGGGAGTTTTATCTGTGAAGTGCTGACCTGGTTGTTTTGACATGTTGAGGCTGACTGGAACTTTTGCTTTTTCTCATCTGAAGGAAGGAAATATATCTTTGACACTTCTCATGACCTAAGCCATGGTGTTGAAGAATTGCCAGAATGCCTCCTTAGCTATCATGGGTAAAAGGAGAACTGATGTGCTTACATTGTTTACTTGCTGTGTTGTATGTATGTATGTATTCATTTATATAGTGCTGATATATTGAATACAGAATCCAGCACTGCAAGGCAACAGTGCTAACCACCAAGCCATCGCACTGCCCAACTGTGTTGGTTTATGGAATATAAAAAGTACTGGTGATATCCATATCCATATGTCTAACCCAGGGTCTCCAACCCACAGCTTCAACCTAGCACTTAAGAGATTGCTCCCCCTGCTCCATTGACAAAACAATGTGATTGCTAGACAAGTAGCTGTTGTATCAGAGAAGGGGAAGATTGAATATTACAATCAGGTAGAATAGGCAGTGAGTAAAAGCTTGTTTTATGTTTTGCAGCTCCAGACTATTATTTTTTTTTGTGGAAGAGTGGATAAGTGCCTCTTTTGATACCAATGTTTGCCTACCTCTCATCTAACCAATCCCAGGGCATTATATGTTATGTCACTGTACTTTCTACAAAGGGATTTAGTGATCACTTTATAAAGTTACTGTAATTTATTCTGTTAAAAGGACATTGAAGCATAGTAGTACTCAATATGCATATTTTGATGAGAGTAACATTTTCAGCCATCTGACAGCTCTCTAGATAGGTACTGTGATAGTAAACACATCATTTTTTTACCTAGGTTCTCCTTCCACCCTCTGCAGCCTGGGTAAAGAAAAGATTGTATATTTTTAGAGGCTGTAATAACAGCATGTGCCAAAAAGCTTGCTTTTATTCTGAAAAAGCTAGTCACAATGATGTAACAATCTTAAGGTATTAGAAAATCTTTGCCCTGGTTAAAGGATTCTGTGGAAGAGGGACATATCTAGATAAAATAGTTATGTAGGCAAGGGCAGGGAGAACAAAATATAAACATAATAACAACAAAGAAAGCTGTTAGAGCGGGATTAATAATGAAATATCACAAAAATCTTTTTGCCTTTCCACCCCTTTAATTATTTTGATATTCTTGAGAGTTTCTGTCATATCACCTCTTTCCCTTTTTCTAAACTGTACATTCTGATGGCTTTAAGCCTTTCATAATATGTATTTATTAATAGGGCCTTGCACAACTTTACTTGCTTTTGCCTGAACATTTTCTAACCTATTGATATTATTTTACAGCTAGGGTCTCCAGAGTAAAACAAAATTATAAGAGGAAGTCTTGCCTTTGACATTTTAGCATGGAAAGATTAGCTTCCTCTTTCTACTGCTATTTCCTAGGGTCTTAGTATTGAACCCCTAACACGTTAGAGTAATTGTTAACTGTTCCTCTATCCCTTGACATAGAAGGTTGATCATTTCTTAAAGAAACAACAACAACAGTTCCTTGTATCCTTGATTTTATGTTAACCCATGCTGCCCAGAAAGCCTTTGCTGATTTGCTGTCCTTTGAATTCTCTGCGGGAGGAGTTGGCAGGTACGCTACATAAATATTGTATACTTTCCTTTGCTAAAAAATACTTTTAATTTATAAATCACCAGGGTAGCCTCTAAATACTTGCTGGGAGTATGCATACTTAATGGTACCTTCTTTCAGCTGCATTGACTTTTGAATGAAACATCTCTCAGAGATAGTAGTCTCCTGCTCAGGTTCTACGCCACTGACAGCAGAAACAGGAGATAAAACATGCTGAGGGACTTCTTGACCTTCCTGAAATGGGCAGGACTAAAATGGGTAACCCAGTCAGGGAACAGAATGTGTCATGTCAAACTAGTCAGCACCAGAAAAAAAAAAAAAACCCTCACTAGCAAACTCATGCTTTAATTCAGACTTGTTTATTGCTTATTTTTGTTCATAAACTGTTAAAGCTTTTGGCTCCTTTGTGTGTTTTTACAGATTAAAAGCATCTGCAAGGAAATAAAATGCTTGGTAAGATGTATCCCAGTTGAGAATTGTGAGAAGAAAAATAAAAGACTGTTTTTTTTCCGGCCTTCCTCCCCCATTCCTCCAAACCCTTTAGAGCGTGTGATGTTATTTTTATGGATATGAGAGATGTGCTAACTGTCCTATTAAACAGCTTGCTCAGCATTAATAAGAACCTTTTATTTTGCTGGAATGGCTTTTTTTCTGAACTTCTAATCTCTCAGACTTCTTGTTCGAGCCAGCATAGCTTCCAGTGGTGTTCTGAGAGGTCAGAAGGCACAGTTTCTCACCAGGAGTAATGCCGTTTCCTTTTCCGACTGCTTTAGACTAAAGATTACACTGGAATATGTAGAAGAGCAAGGTCAGAAAACCCAGCTGAGCGCAGTAAAAAATCAAAGCGAAGAAAATATTAACCAAATATTTGCAGCTATGAATGTAATTGTAGCAATGGTATCTCCACTTAGAATATGCCTAGAAAAAATTCAGAGGTTTCTTAGAAAATCAATTGCAGCAATGCTACTGGGCTTTATAGAGGTGGCAGTACATATCAGGGGAGCCTGTAAAGTGTGGTACTCTTAAGGTAGTATTAGATAGATGACACTGTCATTAGCACATTATAGCTTGCAGTAAGTCATTGCACCAACATCATCTACATAAGCTTAGTAAACTGGGAAACTGCAATGAGAGGGCACAGGCATTTTTTTTATTTGCACCCATATTTACTGCTTCATCTGAATCATTATGGGGTTCTTATGCCAAGGAGATAAAGTGAGAGGCTTAAACAGAAGATGCTTCTAGAGTAAAGTAAATTTAAAGGGTATATTTACAACTGCAGGGATATTTCTTCCACTTTAGTTTGCTCTTATTTTGAAGATGATAGTCCATGCTTATGTTCTGCCCGTCTTCAAAGGCAATTTTATTCACCTAAAATGAGAGCGAGATTGTGTATACTGTATTTATGAAGGGCATAAAGTTGTAAAAAAAAAAAAATACTGTATAATTAATATAGATATTCAGACATTTTTTAAAAACTAGGTTGACCACACAGTGCACCAGGGCTGCTAATGGGGTTACAGGGGTTACTGCTGTGGGGACACCATCATCTTGACAAACCAGTGGGGACCAGCAAAATAGTCACATGTTTGTGACTAATGAGAAATGAATATTATGGCTTACTGACTTATCAGTAACTGGACATTTTACAGTGTAACTAGGATCTATAAAAGCATGTCGAGGGTGGGGGCAGCACAGGATCTAATGGTGATCCTGTAGGGGACAGGGGGACAGCACCATTCTGTCCAGCACTCAGTTCATCTAACAGCCTGGCTATCCATTACTAAGCATACAGATAAGCTTTAGGACATTGCCCTATTCAGCAGGAGGGATATGCATGCCATTTTACCACATGGGTTGGAATTCGTGAAGCTCCGAAGTGAGGCGCGTAGTGTTCGCCTCACTTCGGAACAAGTGACATGCGCATGCTGATGTCCTGCACGCGGACATCAACACACGCATTAAAGGGATTCCCCTTCCGGCGAGGAGAATCGAGTGCTCTCGCCGGGAGGGGAATCCCTTTAATGCGCGTGCTGATATCCGCGTGCAGGACATCAGCATGCGCATGTCACTTGTTCCGAAGTGAGGCGAACACTACGCGCCTCACTTCGGAGCTTCCTGAATAACCCCCATGGAGTGAAAACCTAACAAAATAGTACCCGTTATTTTTATTGGGTGACTAGGACTATACACAGTCTAGGCATATTTACTTTTGGTTTACCATGTATGAAAAGTAGCACTGTTGTCCATCAAAATAAATATGCTGAATTTGTAGGCGTTTTTTTCTGTGTTTTACAACATGCAATAAAACAGTGCGCCATTGTCCTCAGGCTTTCATAGCAAAAATAATCTACTGTATTGTTTTATCAACATTGATAAAATAATAAATCCTCCCTATGAAAAGGGAATATTTTCCACTTAACATCAGTTTATACCCTAATTAATGTGCCTGGTCAAAGACAGTTTGTGCTTGTTTGCAAATGTTTTCTACATGGTCGTAGTCCCCAGTAGAGACCTGAAAACAATTAAAACAAGGTCTTCAGGTTTCATTTGTTGTGTTTTGCAAGTTGTTTTATAAATTTGTTCATAAAGTTTTTGTGATCATGTTTGTTACTATTGTTACTACTGTTACTATTCAACCTGACATTTTCCCTTTTGAAATCAGTTTAAACTTGCCTGACTGATAGAGGGATGTGCCACAGTCTAACCTGTAACATTTCTGTACAAAGAAAGGAGACAGCATCCAAAGTATTGCACACACAAAAATATTTTATTATTGATTAACACTTCAAACAGAGTGAAAAAAAGGGGGGAATAGATTATAAAAACAATTAAAATACATGTGCACCCTGTGCAAACAGGGTGGACACAACAAATAACAAAACCAAGTGACATCTCAAAAATAAATGTATAAAAACACAAAAATTGTGAACACAGGAGTCACCTGTGGCCAAAAGCTAATGAAAAACAAAAAAGTAACCGGTCAATACAGGAACCAGCAAAACAATATATATGTATAATAACAATGCATCAAGAAAGCAGGAAAAAGTGTATAAACAAACGTATGTGAATAAACAAGCATATCACATACATACTGAGATAAGAAGAAAAGCGTAAATCACCAGGTATTACAAAATTGTAACATGGTTGATAAGTTAACCAGGGTACGCGCAAAAAATAAAAATAAAGACCTGCAAATAGCTGGATGACCGGGACGTCAGATGGAAGGCTAAATAGCCGAGAGCCGAACGCGTTTCGCCGAAGGGCTTAATCTGCGACTTGTGAGTGTAACGGGAATTCACTCCATTAAGTAGCATGTATCTAATTAGGTGATTGGAGACATGTGATCACGCGACGTCACGCGTCAGCGTGTCACATGACGTCATGACGTAAATAAAGGATAAGTAATTAAGCTCAATATAGTCCCATGTGGATGGAGGGTGAATTGCTATGAATCGCAAGCTGATAGCCGTTGCAAAGAATATGTAGTAGGCAGTAAAATAACAATGTACAGGTGAAAGAATAAATGCAATGTAAAAAGGTTAAAGACAAAGGAAAAAGTGAAATAAATAATATACATAAAAAATAATAGAAAATAATAAAGAAAAAAGGGGAAAAGGAAATAAAGTTAACATAACATTTCTCTTTCATACATACAAGATTAATTTTAACTCATGAAAAAATGAACAGCTTAAAGAAGCACTGTACAATAAAACATATTAATGGGCGAAATTTACTGTTTTTCGCCAGAAAATTAGGCGAAAATGTAGAAAAGTATGTTTTCAGCTTTTTTTTTTTTTTGGTCATTTTTTTTGCCTGATTTTTCAGTGAAAAACAGGGGTGAAAAGATCAAAAACATACGTTTCGACCCATCCGCCTGATTTTTGGGTGAAAAATGGCTAAAAAAGTTTTTTAAAAAAAAATCATCTTTGCCTTTAGTAAATTTTGCCCTAAATATCACAAAATAAAAATAAAGGCAATTATTATGAAAGGATTGTTTTTTTCTCAACGTGTTTAAAAACAAAAAAAAAAAACGGATCTTTTTGTTTCAAATGAACCCGATAGGGTTCCTCGGTTTCTGAATGGAACAATATATTTATAATGCAGTTTAACAGCAGCTGTGATTGCAGGTATACAGGAAAGCAATGCTCAGCTGTTCTAATTACACAGTCATTATTTTTTATGGATTTTCAGAATTTACCATAAGCTCACTGCTCTTCATTATATGAGTCACTGCCATTTCTGAACTGTGCATGAACTGCATTGCCTGCCCATTGCAATGATTCCACTGTGACATCTAAATGGCCTTTAACTGCACCACATAGTCCCAGTCAGTAGTGTTTTTTTTCTAAAAAATTTCTTAACCCCTTTACGCCCCCCAAAAAAGACCCAATTTTTACCTGTTTAAGGCGCAATTTACCAGTAGCACTGCTACTACCTGTAAATCTGTGAGTCACGTGACCCAAAGGAAGTTCTAGCCAGGTCTGTGTTCCATCGTGACACAGTGCAAAGTAACCCCTGTATAAAGTGAAAAGTAAATGTAACTTCTGTGTGTAAAAAAACTAACCATCGCCCATGTCTTTCTTTACATTATAGTGCATTGTAATGGATTTGTATGGCCATTCACAACACCTGGTAAAACTAGTGTGCCATTGCTCTTGCATATACCTTAACAGTCACAAGTAAAAGACTGTAAATAAAAAATAGATTAGATTAGATTATTTATTGTCCCTGAATAGGTAAAATACATACAAATCAGCGAGATTATATAGTGTCGATATACGTAAATAGATAATTATAGTAATAAGTAGAATTTGCATAAAGTGCATCATGTGAGATAAGTATAGTAAATATTTGTAAATTGAGGTAGATAAGTATAAATACATATGATAAATAGTTATTAGGTGAGATAGGTATACATATATGAATGTGGTGGAATTAAAAAAAGGTGGGGGGGGGAGTTCAAGTGTAGCTAAGGGTGCAACAGCAACTGGGGGGGAGGGGGGGGGGGGGGGGGGGGGGAGGAAACCAAGATAAAGAAAGGGGTTAGCAAGACAATTTAATTTAACATCAAGCCTTTTCTCTTTTTGTAGAACTGTCATTTAAACTGCACCTGTCACCTCAAAACACTAATACTAATTTAGGTTGTACTTATGAAATACAGTGGGAGTAAAAAGTATTTAGTCAGTCACCAATAGTGCAAGTTCCACCACTTAAAAAGATGAGAGA
>WMED01007234.1:0-17554 GCA_019650415.1 Pipa parva
GGTGGAACTTGCACTATTGGTGACTGACTAAATACTTTTTTTCCCCACTGTATATATTGGCCATTGATGGAGATGCCAAAAATAAAGGTAATAACTTGCATTGAACTCAGGACTCTTTGGTTAAAGGTGAAGTTATCCTTTAAAATTAAAAAATTGTGCATATTAGTTTCCCACATTTTACAGTATTATTTTTATTTATTTTAAATAAAATAAATATAAATTTGTACATATTAGTTTCTCACTTTTGTACAGTATTGTTAACATCTAAATACTCAGAAAGTGATGTTACTGTTGTTTTAAAAGGTTTGCGCCTACAGTCTTCTCTTTTATACAGTGTAATGATTACTATTATGTGTAAATATTTAGGAAGAGATGCCAATAATGGAGGATCTGATATAGTACATCAACCTTAGCATTTTCTTTTGCTAGCCCTGCATTAGGTTATCCTTTTTTGTATTCTCTTTAAGTTCTGCATCCAGCAAGCCCAAATATAACCTCCCTGATTGCCTAAAGTAAATAGTTCAGTAAATCTGGCTGCCTACAGTGTCGGATACATTCTACAGTTTGACATGTTAATTCCTTTTTAATTGCATTGCAATCTGTAACTTTTCCACCAGATGGCAGTATACTTTTGCCATTTAAATTGCGCAGTGTTGGCATCCTGCATCACAGGACCATTCTTGTTCGCCTATTTGTAGAAGCTGGAAATGCTAAAAAAATTTTTACACAAAATAATAATTAGTGTAAAAAAGGAACACAAATTGCTAACATTTTTACGCAAAAATGAAGTTATCATTAGGCGCACTTTTAATGGTAAATAGCTGTTATTTTTCAGCACCTATTTTTAACATTGCAATAAGGCCACTTGATACATTTCCCCCTGTACCTTTTAAACAGCGCTTCTCTCTGTTATTTTCCCTGTCAGCCCTACTTAAATGAACCTACAGAAATAAATGTGTTATTCCTTATTTTTCAGCTTTGTCAACAGCCGCAGCTGTGTCCGTGTGCTCTTACCTCTATGTCTCCTTCACTAGAGAGACCGTCGAGACCCCCTCGGACTCCGTGACCTTCGGCGAGAGTTTCTATTTTGCCCTGTTCTCAGATGCAGTTTGTGCCTTTGCAGCAGTGCTAAGTTTTCTTCATGCGAGAGACTGCAGGAGACTCCACCGAGTGCCGGACCCTGCGTTACAGAGCGATTGTGAAGCTCCTTTATTAAGCGAATCTGAGAATTCTTTAGAAGAAGGAGATTATGGATAAACACAATCAGTTATTGTGCAATAAATTGTAATAGTCTGCACATCTCAAACTGACCAAAATAATCTTGTTGATGAGTGTTAAATTTACTCCTGCATTATGCAGCAGATTCAGTTGTTTTTATTGAAGGATTTAACACCATTCAGTGTTCATTGTTACATTTCTGTTTGCATTTTAATGTCTTTATATACTCTGTGTTAATACTTGAAATAGTCAGTTTGACACTTTACAGTGTTTATACCACTAGCCTTACTAGCATTCAGGTATAGTAGTTAAACCACTTGGATGCGCACTGTCCGTATGGTAACGCATATTAAGCACTTTGATGTATATTCTTTTGTTCAGGTTTACTTTGCACACGTTTCTGTTGAGTTTGGTGAAATATTTTTTTAATTTAAATGACAAAATTGAAACTTTTCCTTAATTGGGAGGAAAAAAAAAATTTAAAGTTGAAAGAAAATAGTTTCTAACTACATTGTCCTAAAAGATGTAAGACCCAGATGAACCGGATGGAAGTTCTCATTCCGTTAGAAATTGTATAAGAAAGAGGGTAAATGACACCCATAGATGTATTTAATGTATACAGGCACTTATAACGTTTTATGCGATACTTCCTGTGTAATAAAGTAGAGCAACTGCACTTACTAGGGAAACACTGTATTAGTTAAAAGTAACCAAAAAATAACTGTCCCTTAGGCATTTCTACCTATTATAAAGTCAATCTACACTTCCAGAAATTCTGTAGCATTTGCAGAAAATATTTTTCTGGGTCCATACACTAATATAAGTCTTTGAGAAGAAGGCTCAGCAGTATTCAGCTCATGGATTGCCCCGTCCCCTATTTTAGAGCTCCCCTTTGGCTCTGCCCCCTCTGACTTTAGCTTGGGGTCAAACTTAGATGCTATATGCAGGCGGGGCGATTGCTCGAATGTTTTTAGTTTTTAGCAATCATCTAAAACTTGTCAATATTATTATACATAAAGAAATGCATTATTGCCTGTAACTTTACAGTTCGTAAAATAGCACTGGGTTTACACTCTGTATAGGGTGCATGGAGAGTGACACCTTCCGTAATCTGGGGAAGGTGAAATAAATGTTGAAACGTTGGTCAACTATGTATCCGACTTCTTACTTTAACCAAAGTGTGCAGATGTGTGATTGAAAACTAAAGCGACCAATTCTCTATAGCTAAAGATACTTTTTTATTTTGTAGAAGGCTTGCTTTTAAGGCGCGTTTCTCATCGGAGGCTAGTGCCACCGACTCCAATTTAGAAGAGAACACTTACTCCAAATTAAGTTTAAACCAAAATCTTATTTTACACCAAATTTCACAGATGATCCTATATTACAAACATTTTATCAATGCATACAGAAAGATATACACTCCCTTAATTGTGTTAAAAACATACATGATAATAATATTACATCTGAAGAATCCCTGGCTTTGAAGGAACACTCCGGCCAAAATTGAAAAAAAA
The DNA here is from genome assembly GCA_019650415.1 of Pipa parva. Taxonomy (NCBI): domain Eukaryota; kingdom Metazoa; phylum Chordata; class Amphibia; order Anura; family Pipidae; genus Pipa; species Pipa parva. The sequence goes on from WMED01007234.1 coordinate 2,733, forward strand.
ATGCATGTGTTAGTAAATACAAATTACTAACTTTTATTAAATGCATTTTATTTTCAATTTTGCCCCTAAAGAGAAATAACTTACCTGTTTAGAAGCACTTCCGTGTTTAGGATTCCATCTTCATCTGTGCCACCGACTATAAGGTGTCCTGGAGCAGAAACTCTTCACAGCCGCGATCCTCTGCTTTCACTGTGCAGCCCCGGTGCCGGCTTCTCCTAATAGTCACATGGGAGAGCGGCGCATCATCATGGGGAGACGGGTTGATGTGTTATTCAGGAAAGAGACTGCCTCTAACAAGTCTGCTTTCCTATAAAAGTTCTCATCCCACTCACTTCTTAAAATCTGTCCCAAAAGGACAATTTATTAGAGTTTGACGCAACTGCAGTAAAGATGAAGGCTTTGGAGTTAAAACTAAGGAGTTAGCTGTTAGATTAATAGAGAGAGAGACTATCCAGCCCATATTGTTCATTCAGCCAGAAACAAAATTTAAAAAAAATTACACAACAAGATATTCTCAATGATAAATATAAAAATAAGTCTAAAAATGAGATTTAAAAATATTGTTAGATTCATAACCACTTATAACAGCCACTGGTCAAATATTTATAAAATCCTAACAAAGAACTGGCATATACTGACATCTGACCCACTCTTCAAAATGTATCTCTGATAAACCCTCCATAACAGCTAAAAAATGTCAATCTCTTAGTATTGGCAGTCATTTTAGTCATCCTACCTTGTCTCTCAACAGAGGCTACAGATTAAAAGGTTCTTACCCTTGTGGTAACTGCTCCTTCTTCAAATATTTAGTTAAAACTATTTCAGATACAGACTCTCAACAGCTTGAAACATTTATGATATATGATTATATTAACTGTGTTTATAAAAATTGTATTTATCTTTTAATTTGCCCACGTAAAAAATATTACATGGGAAAAACTACTCAAAAACTTAAAGGAACAGTCCAGCCTGATTAATAAAATGTAATGTGTGTTGTAAATGCATAATACATTTTTTTTCTAATCTACTTAGTCAGTCTTTTATGTGAGGAAAGAAATTAATTATTCCATCTGTGTAGCAGTTCACAGCTCCTTCTGTGTTTATTTACTGGTTGGATTCTTGTGTCACTGACACAACGGTGTCTCAGGAAGGTCAAAATTCATAGTTAGTGAATTACCATTTAATAAGGGATTCTGGGTACTGAACAGTACAAGCGATGCCCTACTGTTGGCGGTTAACACTGACTTAGAGGGGGTAACAAAAATGCAGTGTCTGGGGGAGCCCTGTTTGTTAGGTGTGTGTAAGCCTTGCACATTTTCATTGTGTACTGCTGATTATCGAGTGTGCAACACAGCAGGGCAACTGTGAGAACAATAGTGAAGGAGGCCCCAGTACCATCCAAACAGCCAGAACAATGCAGTACTTCTACCTAATTCTGTGACAGGCGCTGGATTTTTTATACCCTGTTGGCTTACAACGTCATTGCGCCTTTTTCTGTTCTGAACACACACCAACGTTAATCATAAATGAAATGTGCTTGATTGTTTTGCACATCCCAAAATTTGTTGGGGGGTTTAAACCCTTGTGCATCTGTCAATATCTTTCAGCCACAGTCCCTAATTGGTGGCAGGTAGGTGGGAGGAAGCTTTACTTTCTGGGGTATGCTATGGGATAGTTGTGTCCACTTTTTTACTGAGGATAGTGGTGTGTAGGGTCACAGCTCAGTTAGTTTTGGTTGGTTAAAAACAAAAAAATCATATTTTGGCTGTGTTGTGTGAGTGGGAGAGTCTTTTTTTAGCTTTTGAAATATTTTAAAGTGTTTGAAAGTTTTTATAAGCTTTCCTTAAAAGTCTGGAGCACTGTCAAGTGTTCCTAAGCATTACAAAGTGCCTGACAGTTATCTTTAAGAATATCAAATGGTTTCTAAACGTTGTTCACATGACACAAGCAAGGCAAGTTAGTCAGCAAGGCAAGTTAATGGGGAACAAAGCAGAGGATTGTGAAATGTTGGAGCTGGGGAAAAAAGATAGGCTAAGGTTGGTGGGAGTCAGCAGTTATCACATCACCTGATAGGGCCGCTCAGTCAAAATGTGACCGCTTAAAGACTCCACACTCCGGGGAAACAAATTTAATGGAATCTAGTGAAAGTTTCAGTGCTGGAAAAGCCTTCATTAAATGTAAAATATAATTTGTGACATATGCCGCGTTGTGTATTTAAAAGGGGGTTTCTCTCAACAATATTATAGTATTGGAGCTTGTAACCGGGAAGGAAGCTTCATTTGAATAGGTCATGACGCAGTTTTGCACATTGTAGCCAATTGTAGTCTCCAAGGGGCTCGACAGCTGCCTGGTCTGTAATTGACAGAAATACACAACGCGGCATATGTAGGTACTGGGAATACTCTAGAAAACCCCTTAACTATAACATGACTCCGGGTACGCAAGAAACCTCAATCTCATTGACTTTCAGCAGTGTGTTAACATTGACCATTGACCCTTTAGCTAATGCCAGCGATAGCAGAGATAGAAACCATTACATGTACAAAGTGGGGTGCTTTTCCCATTACTATTTACATATACCGACACTGGCTAATGTAGACATAAGGACGGAATCTGGTGGGATAAAAGATTCTCTGTAACAGAACAATTTATCAAGATGAAACCCGAAAAAGGTCTAAAAGCCATATTACTTCTCCAGAAATAAAGCAAATGACTTCTCAAACATTATACATTGATTCAAGAGACAAAGGCCTGGGAGAAATTCACAAAACTCAAAAAGGTCGTTTTTCGAAAATGACCTTTTTCGAGTTTTGTAAATGTCGTCCAACGAAGACTGGAAGGGCTAGTAAACCAAAGTCACAAATGTGATTTATCAAAAAAGATTTGCAGATTTTTTACATTCCTACTGGAGAGGGTCGCTTGCTTGTTTATATGATTACTCTGATCTTTAAAAGATCTACTACAGAGGAATTCATCATTAAGAGCACTCTTTCACAGAGCTTTAGTAACCTATAGCAACCAATTCGCACTTTGCTTTTACTGCTATAGGGGAGATAAAATGATAAAAGGCAGAGCTCCGTAAAGATTTTCCTGTTGATGAATTTCCACGCTAGAATCTAGCAAGCGCCAGAAAAAAACAGTGGGGTGCCTTTGCATGTGAGCAAGAAGTGTTTGAAATGAGTAAAAATCTGCTTTGTGTTATAGTATCTAAGACTTAAATGGGACGGTTGTTTACGGAAGTCTAGTAACCCATATCAACCAATCAGAAAATAGCTTTCAAAATTCTAGTTCCCCTGTACTAGTAAATGCTAATTGCTGATTGGTTGCTATGGGTTACCAGACCCCTGCAAAGATTGCTCATCTTGATGAATTCCCCTAAATAAATTCAGCTTATCTACAGGCCAATCATTTAGCTTTGCAGGTGCAAAAAACATGGTGAGCAGATCCAAAGCAGTCCTGACTGGATCGATCCCTACTGGGTCCTCTTAATAATTAAAAATGCCTCTCCTTGCACTAACCAATCCCTTCCTGCGCTGCTAGCGAAACCTCCTTTCTTATAGCTTGACTATAAACATCTCAAAAGCCCCCAATATGGCAAAATTGATGTGGGCTGGTCACTTTAAGGAGAAAAATTTGGACCTTTCTCCATATTTTATATAGGGTTTACTTTATCTTATTTTCCAAATGACTTTAAGTCACCATCCCAATTTGAAAAGTTGGGCTTTCCCCCTTCTAAGCAAAAGATGACTTTACCCACAATGCCTAGGGTTAGGTTCAAATTCTTTCAGCTTTATGTGGATTGTTAATAAAAACCCTACACCCTCATTATGATCAGTGTTAGAAATGCACCATGACTTTTCTTAGTCCAATCAGCTTTCGTAGCCTGAAATGCTGAGTTTTTTTCACCTGTGGCGATTTAAAATAATTGCGTGGTCCTGTTTCTTTAACGGCCCTTTTGTCCGCTCACGTGGAGCCGCATGCTAGTTTAATGTAGAATAGCTCTGTTCTATAGGAGCTCAGAGGTTTCCAATTACATTTCTGTGTTTGTAAATTAACTCTACACCAGCTTTAACACGATGTTGCTGAACTACAACTCCCATCATGCCTTAAACCCTCAATACATGTTGAAGAATGTATCAGTCATGGTAAGATCGTTTATAATGCTGAAAAAATACACAAGTCCTTCCAGTCGTTTCCAGAAACATTTTTGCGGGGCATGAAATGACAACCGAGGCTACATCTGCCTCTAAATCAGTGGTTCTCAACCTTTTTATTGCCGTGACCCTTTAGTATAATTCCCTGTGATTTGGCGACCCCCATTTATTAATTATTATTGGGCAACCCCATTTAATCCTTATATTTCCAATGGTCTTGGGCGACCCCAGTCAAATCATCATTCGACCCCAAATGGGGTCGCGACCCACAGGTTGAGAACCGCTGCTCTAAATGAATGTGATATGGAGCAAGCTCCTAATTATATTTATTTTCACATGGAAATGATTCGATTTGCAGAGTAAGCTGTAAATGGATTTAAACCCTGAAGGCGTCCGTTCCAGATCGCTCAGTCTTCGCCAGCCACATTATACGCTCATCATTATTGCAGTATTTGTTGCTGTATAAACAGCTAATTAGGGTGTACTAATAGGCATGCCGACGTAGGTTGATTTCTACATGCGGACAGTCATTTGTCCATGTTTCTGTGCCCTTGCGTAACAAATCATGCAATTAAAATGTAATGCTCCGTAACTGCAGGGCTGGTTCAATAACAAGATGTTGGAGTGGGCACTGTGCGAGTGCCAGGCGTGTCTGTGCTCACAGTCTACTAATGAAGGGATTATCATTTCATTCATTAGCTATGATACAGGCGCAAATCGATCCGTTTACATATTCCTTAAAAGAAAAACTATAGGCAAAACTCTGTTCTTCGGTTTTAGGTTTTACCCTGCAACAAGTATTTTTCTAATATATTTTTATGATATTTTGGCATTTTTTTTTTTTTTCAATGTTCTGAGTTATCACTCTGGTGTTACCTTCTCCTCTGCAAACTTTCACCCAGATTGTTACATTTAAATTTTATTTAATTTATGTTACAAATGTCGCAAGGAATTCATAACGCTTCCTTCCATTGGCTGCAAATTGGTGGCCATTTCTGTATTCAAAAAGTGTCAAAAGTATTTAGCAAAAGTATACCGGTATGTATATGGGAGTTTCATTTTCCCACCCATAAGGAGGTGAATTATGGAGGGCTTAAAGAAGACTTATTGTATCCTAACCATCACTGATATACTGAAAGTATCAAGCCGAAATCGCTATATTATCAAGTAGGAAATCTGTATTTTTGGGCTGTAATGCTATCTGATAGAACTGCTGGTGCTAGTATCTCTCAGCCGTCATAACGGAAGCTCATTAATATGCTAATGGTCCCTGACACGTCATCACACTTTGCGGAATATTTACTAAGAACATTCTGATTTGTTCATTTTAATTTCCCTGTACTTTAAATTGCTCTGATTTATGAAGAAAATCTCCCTCGTTGGAAAAAAAGGTTATCCATAAATATCAATCAGTTGGCAGGGGAACATTTTGCAGTGTTTTTTTTCATTTAGGTTCCCATTCCAATACAGAACATTAATGATACCTTTTTTTGATTGGAAACCATTTTGGACTGTTGCTAAGTGACAGGACCAACTCCTTAGGGAAAAATGGTTTACACCAGCCTGAGGCAGGGGATCGATTTTAGCCAATAAATTGACTTTGAACAGCAATAATACAATTGTGTATGATTTTTATATGTGCCAATAGTTACTCCTTAAACAGCAACTATAGTCTATAAACTATTTTCATCCAGAATTTAACAACTTTTCATATGTCCTCTTTATATTGTGTGGAGGACCACTCAAATGCTGGTGCAGTCTTTAGTGAACAGCACTCCACATGCAGGGAGTCTCTTATGCATTCAGGGGGTTATTTATCCAAGTCCGAATTGTCGCAAAAGTTGTTAATTCGCCACTTCCCCGTATTCGGGTATGCAGCAAACTCTGCAATGTTACAAATTCGTCATCTAACGACAGTCGCACACTATACAATAGACAGCTACTGATGCAGTTGTGCTTCAGTATGGGAATACCGACGAGGTCACAAATTCACCATGGGTATTGTCTATATAGTGAATAAGTAGTAGAGAATGAGGGGGTTATTGGCTACAGTCCTAATTGTTGTGTAAAGGTGTGAATTTGCAAGCTAAAGATGGTCTCAATAGACTGCTACTGTCGCAATTTCATTATGGGAATATTGTCACTGATTTGCTATGGGAATCTGCTGTTTGAGAATGAAATATGATGAAAATTCACTTCGGCAGACACATTCTCATTTTGTTAAATAACCCCCATTTGTGTTGATTCACACTATTAACTTAATACACAGCCATACTTGGCAAAACCAAGTCCATTTCAACACATCTGACACTGAAGTCCATTGGCACAAACTAATTCAGCCAAACAATATTCCCCTGGTTGTTTACACTGCAACATACACAGCTCTGGTTAGTCAACAAAGAAAACCTTCCCTTGCCTCTGGATTACCTCTTTGGGTTTCCAGTTTGCAGCACAACTACTTTCCTATGGTAGGAACTTTCCAACGATCCTTGTTTTCTCACAAAGACTTTTCACAATTCCAAATTGCAGTTCACAACAACACAACAATTCAACAACAATCCAGCAATCCAACAACTCAAAAACAACCCAACAACTCAACAACAACCCAAACTGGCTCCACCAGCTGCCTTTTAAGTTAGGCTGTAGCCTGCACATTTTTACAAGTGCTGTATTTAAATAATTGACATGTGGATTAAAATGAGAATTGCATTTTTTGGGTGTTACTTGTCCTTTCAGACAGAGGCTATGGGACCTTATCTCTGTTAAAAAGATAGCCCGTTTGTCACTCATAGGGGATATTTACTAAAGGCAAAATGTTTTCATCTAGTTAAGGCTGCATGGTGTATACGTACCAATATGTGATATTATTTGTATATTCTCATTGACTAAAGGATGAATTCACCTGTCAAATTTACCTCGCTACCATTCAAGTCACATCGCCAAAATAGTCACTTCTCATCATTGACTAAGTGGAGAATATGCTTGTCGAACAGGCGGACAGCAGCTATCGCTGTCGCATGCGCAGTGTGGCAAAGTAGGATGAGAAGTCATGGTGAGTGAGGTGAATTTGACCAGTGAATTGCAGTGATGTCAGTGTCACCATATCCCACTAACTGTATTCTGTGAATATTCTATTTCTATGTCACCTTGTCCCTAGGTCATATTGTCACTTAGTAGCAGTTGCCATCATTACCTGCCATCAACCGCCCAATTCGCCACTGTGAAGTAGCAAAGTGAAACAGGTGAATTCGGAGCAGTTCACCTAGTCACATTCGCACCTCTGCGCAACTCCTCCACTTAATCATTAGTAGAAGCACTTGTGCAAGCGCACGCAAAAGAAGAACATGGGAAGTGGTGAATAGATATGGATTCATAGCTCTACGTGACTATTCAGACTTTTGGCAATGAATGTTCTGGCAATCCATGCACTGAAATGTTTTTTCTAAGCTGCCCCTTTAAGGGTTTATTTAAAGGGCAAGGCATGAGTCCAGCCATCGCAATCTTGACGCTGATGAAAAACCTAACTACCTAAACAGAAATATTTGCATTTTCCAGTGCATTTTCAATGAACATAGTAATCATTTACTCATCACCTCGTCTGCAGCAGGCGGCAGTGCAGATCTGCTCAACCAAGGTATCTCTGACTACATTTCTTTATATCACCTGAGCTACGGTCGTCATAGTAATAGTTGTCACTTGTCGGTAGGGGGATATGAGGATGCCACGGCAGCTGACAGATTCTATTTTCAGCTGCCCACCAGAAGCTAAAAATTCCCTTACTAAACCTCTCTCTCTCCGCTGCAACACAAACGGGATAAGAGAGCTGAAAGCTAATCACATGCAAAATGCACTGTGTGTGTAGAGAGATCATTATAGAAAATGTCTTACAAATAAAGACACCCTGGGTAGTCTGTGAATTCCAGCAGAGGCAATCTTAGCTGCTTGTATTAACGAGATATAGATTCCGGATATCTCAAAATCCCAAATACCTCCTCCTGTGGGGGATTCAAATTTAAAGGAGAACTAATACTCTTTTTACCTAGGGGTGATTCTTAAAGGTGGAAGGGGTGGAATACTTACCGACAGGGGTTTTAGGTTCCAACGCTGCCTCCTGCTGTCAAGCCAATATTTTCTGTTCTGCAAAGCTCTGCGATTCTCTTCATCTCCTGATTCTTCACACTCACTGAGGTGAGCATGCTCAGAAGGGGCTCAGTAGATGGGGAGTTGGTGAATGGTTAAATAGTGAAAGATAGTGAATGATTGACAATTCAGATCTGTATGAAACTATTCAGACTTTCATGAATTAAGCCCCATCACCATGATTGGGAAACAACAAATGGGTATAATAGCACTTCCCTACACACTCTTAAAATAACATTTATTAAAGCGGCTCAAACAAATTTGTCGCCACTGGAGGAGGGAGAGAAATGGCTCCCTCCTCATCTAAGTTTGCTGACCCCTGGGCTATAGCAAACAATAACTGTCTTTTAATATTCTTGCTTCTTTATATCAGAGAATACTGACTTCTGATTGGTTGCTTTGGGTTACTAGACCTCTGTAAATGATTAATGACTTTTAATGAAGTATTAAAGTAGAGGTATAAAGGAGGCTGCCGCTGATTCAGCCTCCCTCACATAGCCTGACATTATCTCACTTTGGAACTAAGGCATTTTGCAGTGTAAAATGGCTACTGGTCAGTGCTGCCACGCACTTTACATTGTAAATGGGATACTAGGCAAAGAAACCATGTATTTACCAATGCTACATACATTAAGCACTGTATCAGGTCTACTAAGCAAGGAAATGAGCAAATTTGTACTGTAAGTCTACAGAATGACATGCTTTAAGTGTAATAGTTCAGTAATAGGAGGGCAGCCTTTAATGTCCAAGATAAAGATAAATACAGTAGATCCACCTGATTAAGTATGGATGGGGTTGGCCGTCAGTGCGGACTAGTCCAATGGTGGAAAGGTGCTTTAACTTGAGTAGTAGACAAATACTGTTTGTAGAGGTGACCTCTACTTTCCCCTATCCAACATTAATCTTCCTTTCTCTTTTTATTTTGTTCCAAAATAATCATTCCGCCCATCATTTAACTTTTACTCTCCGGAGCAAGGCAGAGGCTGGAAAAACAACAGTACAAAAGTTGTGAAGGACACAGAGGTTCTGGTGCGCTAAAATTATGGTGACATTTCTGGGGCACTTTGTAGCTTTCGGCTAATCCTGCGTCCCTTCATGATTGGTTACATCAGCCTACAGGGAAACATTATTCAGCGTGAAGTCAAAAGGGAGCTTCATAGGTACTTTGAGTACATTTTGGAAACAGATCTCCTGTGTTTTCAGTCCGTATCTATTAAACACAAAGCACCAAGCAACCAACTTATACAGTTCCCGCAAACCATAAACAGAAATGTGTGCACTGGAAGATGGGTAATTAACTAAGGGACGTTAATTAACAGCACAAAAATAAACTACTGTAGAATTGGTCCCTTTTTATTTTGTTGCTAACTTGGTAATTCAGAATTGAAATAACATTATCTGCTGGGATTGTTGTTTGAATGTTAAAAAAAATAATAATGAAATAAAGAAGGGGTGGGGGGGAATAACTTTCATTTCTTGTGTTGTGTTGCTAGGATCAGTAACCCTGGCAACTAGGACTCAGTTTAAACATCAGGTTGAAAAAGACCATTTGGCATTTTGGTACATAAAATACTGTTGTGTAATCAAAAAGGTTACAGTAATACAGTATATCAGCCATATTTCTAGTCTTGTCTATGGACAAAATAAATAAATAACTGTTTGCTGAATACGGCAAAGAGTTAAAATGAAAACAATTTCCTTGAAAATGTGTTTTTTTTCATTCCCAGTTAAATCAGAAAAAAAAAATCAGAATTCAGCTTCGATCAGTTAATTGCAAATTAACGAAAGTGAACATCTGAGCGGTTGCTATGGGATGCTACACTTGTTTAAATGAGCATCACCACTCTCTCCAGCAGGTGCTCAGGGCCGCCATTTTGAAATTATAGGGCCTCCTACAACTTAACTAATGAGGCTCCTCTAAACTATTGATTTTAATCAGGTCATAGTTGCAGGGCACTTGCTGGGAGTAAATTTCCACCACATAATGAAATATACACAATACAGAGAGGTTGTCTGAGTAGCACAACGAGGATTCTCTGAGTAATTCACTGGCTTGGAGGTCTATTGACTTGTTGAAATATTCAACCCCTGACACCAGTACCCCCTCTGCTCTCTGTTGGCAGCCCTGCAGATAATTATTATCGTATACCTCATCCAACAATTGTGGAGGTTGGTCAAAGTTATTTATCAAAGTGCGTAGGATCCAGTAATAGTTTGTTTTTTTCTAAAAATACACCGACTTTATTATACCCTTTTCTGCAAGATAAATTCACATTTACCAACCTTCGCAGGATGTATATTTACATACAGGATTACGTCAATTTGCAGGAAATTTGTGGCTATTTAGGTAATTAAAGGAGAACTAAAACTTGTTTATACTGAGGGTGATTCTTTAAGGAAGCAGCATCAGATTGGGGTTGAGCAGGCCCACCAGGAGGTCCAGCCTCCTAACTGGACAATGTCATTGTGACATCATGTGCACAGCCAGTGAAGGAGGCGGTCAGTACTGTTTGCCCGTTCGATACTGGATGGGGGAAATATTTATCAATATGAGGTTTCAGGCTCGTTGATGGATTTGTGTACTGAGCAAGCACAAAAGCAGAACTCTGGTGTGAAACATCTACTGTAGAGTAGAATAGATCGGCTTCTCATAGAGAGCAGGGGGCAATAAAAACCCTACCAGTAAAGCATTCCCCCCACCCCCTTTAAGAATCACCCTAGGAAAGAAAAAAAAGCCTTTAGCTTTTTAATTATTTTGCGAACTGACAAATTGGCTTTTCTAAAGTTTGCCAATTGAGACATAAAGCCAAGGTTATTCTAGTGACTAAACCCAAATGGCTGCACAATCTAGAAAATGAAGTGAAATGAACTGCTGTTCACAATTGCTGTTGTTTATGCTACAATTTAGCGTATTTTAAAGTCAATATTTGTTTTTAAAGAGATATTTTTGTGTTTGAATACAATAATAAATACATATATTTTTATTTGGATTCCTGCTCAATCTTGATCCTTATATCGAGTCTTAACGTTTCCTGAGAGAGTGAGACATATATGTGGAGTGGTTGCCAACTGAACTGGAAGATTTAAAAGGCATTTTTTGATATGCGCTTCCCCTTTGCAGTATCTGGTGAGCTTAACTGACACAGTTGAGCTATCGGTGGAACACGTGTTGGGGTGTTTTTCACAGGATTTCATTATACTGCACATTCCTCATTTATTCTCTGAAAGGTTGTTGGGTCCTTTCACTACAACATATTGTTTATCTGGTTGATGCACTATGTAGTGCGAATTGTTTGCAATTTAGCGCTAGCTACATTGTTTCTAAATGGTGACATTTCACATTCCATTTTTTTCTCTTTTATTGTTAATTAGCATTCAGGCATAAATATAGATAGATATAGTTACAGTCAAAGCGTCTCCTTGAAGAACATAATGAACAACTACCAATTTATTAACCACATACGCCACATGCTTACTGGCACAAATTCATTTGGGTATGAGAATTCACACTACATAATAAAAAAAGAAAAATTATAAAAGCACCATACTCTTTACATTCATAAAAAGCCTGATTCCTTAATTATTTTCTATATGTTTTTGATGCCAGTTATCTTAAATCATAAGCAAATTATTTTCCCCATCCAGCCAAATTTAGGGCAAGAGAAGTTGTCATGGAAACGTTTTTCACCACATGAAAATGCAATCAGATTTCCTTAGGATATATACAGAGATCCTGTTTCCACCTAAATATAACATGCTACCCCCATAATATCCAGCTTTTTGCATATCTGAAGCTGTAAATTGTATATATTACATCACACATTCCTCTGTATTAAAAATTCATGATGAAGCACAGACCCTGCATTCCATGAACATATATATATATATATATATATATATATATATATACAGTATATATATTTATAGCACATTTCTGCCCGGGGTTTGACAAGTTACTGTAATATATTCATCTTTCTGTGTTAAAAATATTTCATTAATCGAATATCTATTTTCCAAACTGTTTTAATTGCCTAGTGTTTTGCATGATCCCTTTAAAAAAGGTCTTATAAGGGGCTTATCCAAAGGAAGAGAAGCAATCAGGCCGGGTAGTTAACTACCAGTTGTTTTATTTACATACAACTTTACATGTCGGGCTTATTCATGAAAGTTCAAACAGTCGCATAAAGGTCAGAATTTGCCACCTTACGATCTTAGTATTAATCAAACTCTGCAATGTGGCAAATTCTCCACCACCTTGGGTGCTTGCAATGGTTGTAAACTTACGGAGCGCTTCGCATCACTAAGTAAATTCGATAAGGCGTACCATGTTGAATTACCCAGTTTTACTTTGCCAGATGAAAGAGGTGAATTAGTGAGTTGATAAATTGTGTCTGATGCACTATCGGAATCTGCCTCTGAATAAGGAGTAGACAATTTGGAACGTAGTGAACAGAAATGACGAGAATTAACTTCGACAGTCAAATTCTCACTTTGATGAATATGCCCTTCAGTTACTTATTACAGGGTATGGGAAGTAAAAAAAAATGAATTGATATTTAATTATTTACAATAAACTTTTCTTTTTAATATATGTTATTATTTTATTTGTCCTGCTTTTATATATATATATATATATATATATATATATATATATATATAATATGATGTTTTATCCTGTCAGTAATCATTTGTGAAAAAAAATATCTTTCCAGAGTAGTTTTTCTCCGTGGAATAAGATCAAGCTGTTTAGTTTTCATACCTTGCTATTATTGTCAGTTAAAAATGCTGTTAAAGTCCAGGGCTTGAAAGGTGGGTGGAGACTAAATAAGACTTACATAAGCTACTAGTTCAAATAAAGGGAGGTATTCTGCAGGACATATGTTCATTTAAGTAGGACTTACTGATCTTGAAACACCTAACCCTGTAGGTTCCCGCCGGTGACCCTAGTAAAATTTGCAGTCAAAAACAGATAGTACCTTCCTCCTTTCAACATGAAATTATAAAGATATACGAGTCTGCCTCTCTGCCTAGACCTAACTAACAGAATACCAAACAGTAAACGGGCTGTGCTATCTACCGAAATATTAATGAATAATATTAATAATATTAATACTGCGCTTAGTGGCTTAATCATCAAAGTGAAAATTCAACTGTCAAAGTAAACTCTCATCCCTTCGGGGTTGTTATGCTCGAATAGTCACAAATTCTCCACCCCTTATTTACTAATTGAAGATTCTGATAGCGAAGAAGGGAATGGCGTCAGAAGTTGTCTCGTTCATAGTGTGGTGTAGTCAGTCGGGCAGTAGTAGTCCCGTCATCAGCCCCCTAATTTTCCACTCTGATCTGGCGAATTAAAACTGGTGAATGTGATACAGTATGCATTGCAGAATTCACTGCTTCTACAGACTCCGATACTTATGAACAGATGAATCAACCCGTGCACGTGCACATGAGGCATTGCGAAGCGCTCCGTAAGTATGCTAGTTTCATAAGCGTCCCAATTGCTTGCCAATTATATGCATAGAAGAGTTTGCTGAATATGATTGCGGACCTTTTAAGCAAGCGTTCCAACTTTTATGAATAAGCCCCATTTAAAGTGACACTGTAAAACACCACCAAGGAAATATTACGCTGGATTTTCCCATGATCCCACACAAAGGAATTTAGAGAATTGTATAAGTATATAGAAGTGTTTGCATTTTAACGGTTAATAAAGCTGCGAATATAAACTTAAATTGCTAAAAAGTATTTGCAAATGAGCTACAAACAGACCTGATACACTGCCCTGCCCCCGCTTTCCCAGCCTTAGCACTGTATTTATTTCCATGTGATACATAGCGGATGGCTTGTGCAGAGACGCTCAGTGACCGTATTCTGTAGTCATAGCAACCCCATCATGCCTCATGTCAGAGGTGTTCTGTTAAATGTGTATTATTTTTCAACCCCTTCCTGTCATTTCAAGATGTCATCAACATTGAGAAAATGAGCCATATTGCATCATGTCTGGCTTGTGAAATTCACACTCTGGGAGTGTGTTAAACAGGGAATTGTTACTGAATATTTCATATTGCTACACAATGTATTAAAGCGCCCACAATGTAAGAAACCTCTAACCTGATAACTAATCAGATATTGAAATGATATATCAGTTGATGTTAAACTGTGCAGTCTTCCATTGTCAATGTAAGGAAACATCGATTGGCTTTAGGATTGATAACAAATACCGTATTTTCCGGACTATAAGGCGCACTTAAAATGCTGAGAATTTCTCAGAAATAGAAAGTGCGCCTTATAGTCCGGTGCGCCTTATAGTCCGGTGCGCCTTATAGTCCAGAAAAGTGATTATAGTCCGGAATTAAGTGATTTAGGTTTGAAGCTGTTTATAGACTTGGGGGGTAATTCAGCATAGTGTGAAGTGAGCTCCAGATCCTTCGCATCACTTTGCACATGCTGTTATGTGCTCGCTGATGTCTTGCACACAGACATCAGTGAACGCTTTAAAGGGATTCCAGTCTCGGCGAGGCGACT
>WMED01007235.1:0-17800 GCA_019650415.1 Pipa parva
CCTCGCAACAACCTCTTGTTACTCGTGGCCCTCGGGGTACCCTGAGTTTGACATGCCTGCTTTATGGGACTTTCTGTCTGTGGTATTACTCCTTATGAGACTTTCTAAAAGTGATCAACTGTATGAATTTTACCCAATCAGTGCCAGGCTGCTTTTGCATATCATCTTGGTAGTATTTAAGGTAATGAGTGGTTACACTGAATTATTTACAGTGTCCTATTTTTGACATTTAAAGCACTTCACTCTGTTGCCCCTCCCTACATATCTTCCCTTGTTCACTTGTATGCGCCTAGCCGTCAACTCCACTCTTCATAAGGCAACCTTCTTCAGGAACCCCTCATCAAGACTGCCCGCTCTCGTCTTAAACCCTTCTCTCTTGCTGCCCCTTATCTTTGGAATTCTCTACCCCTCAACCTCCGGCAAGAGCAATCCATCATTATCTTCAAACCTAAATTATAATCTTACCTTTTGGAGCACTAACACTGGTTTTCATGTCGATATTTTATATTTATGTAACAATTTATTCAAAATGAATATTTATTATATTTGTATTTATTTTCTTATTTAATTGGCACCTATAGCCAAATGAACTGTCACTTTATACTGCTGCACTTGTTACCCTCCTATCTGTTTATGTAAGTCTTCCTTCTATTTAGATTGTAAGCTCTATGGGGCAGGCACCTCCATCCTCTTGTTTCAATCAAGACCTGGCACTTAGAGTGGAATTTAATAAACTCGGAAAAGCCCAATTTCGCTCAGCTGTTCACGCGGTAAAAATCGCTTGATATTTACCGAACAAAGCTTTTCGATCGAGTTTTTCGATTTAATTTTTGGATGGAAAGGTAGCCATACTTTACATTTAGTAGTATGGCTGCCTTTTTTATAAAAAAAATAAAAATCAGGATCGGAAAACTCGATTGAAAGTTTCTGTCGGTAAATATTGATTGAAAAAAAAAATCTTTTGACATTTACCACAAGGAACTTAAGAGATCTTACGGGAATAAACTCGGAAAAGTGAAATCGAGCTTTTCCCAGTTTATTAAATCTCGCCCTATAGAGTGATTAATGTTCTTGATGATATACTTGTAATTTACTTCACTTGTTCTTTGTTACACACTTTCCCTTGTCTGTATTGTAACTGTATTGTTGGATTGTACAGCGCTGCGTAGCCTTGTAGCACTTTATAAATAAAAATATACATACCAGAGCAGCAGGCAAGTAGTTAAACTACCCCCTACCATCCCAGAGCAGGCAGTATCCCAGTTCTGTACAAACTCTGTAAAGGGGGAGGAATCTTAGACAGTGGAATCACATTACACATCCTGCATGGGAAGGCCTGACTCACAGCTCACAGGGGAGGGGGTAGCCCAAACCTACAATTCTCACATTGCTAAGGCAGACTGGATCACAGCGGATTCCAGGGATCTCAGCAGAGAACAAATAGTACTTTATGAATTACAACTTCTGGTTTTTGTGTTAGACCATGTGAGGGGAGCGCCTAGGAAGATGGCTAACAGGTAAGGAATAAGGCGATAGGATGGAGGTGGGGGGGAAAAAGTTAGAATCAGATTTCCAGGCAGTTTTATGGGAAGGGAACTGTATGGGAAACCGTCTTCCTGAGTGTGACAAAAGCTCTATGGATGTTAGACTTATCTGCACTTTATCCCTTTAGGACCTGTTCATAGTGGGTGTTCACTGTCATATTGGGGGGGGTTTAATCACATGCAGTAAACATGGCTGTTGGTTAGCAAAGAGACAGCACAGATAAAGGGGACACTTGTTGCTTCTTTTGTGCTATTACTACAGGATTGTTTACAGGAAGGTCAGGGTAGTAACCCTAAACCTATAGTGTGCTTTCACTGCAGTTACAGATCATGTATGTATGCCTATCTATGTACCATTTCATTTGTACAGAGCCACTAAGTTATACAGCGCTGTACAATTCATGTATACCATTGTGTTAAATAGTAAAGTGTATGACTGGATCAGTCAGTGTAATACAGTACTTAGTGGGGTAAAACATCAACATTATGAATATATGAACATTAAGGAGTCTGTGGTGTATAATATGTTGATTGTAATGCTATACTATATATATATAGATATAGATATATATATATCTATATCTATATATATATAATATTGATATATATATAGATATATCTATATAGAACACTATGAATATATGAACATTAAGGAGTCTATGGTGTATAATATGTTGATTGTAATGCTATACTATATATATACTATGTAGGCCACATACTGAACAGGTACATGGGGGGAGAGAGTAAACTAGTGTGTGATGTTCAGCAGCAATATTGAATATGATTATTGATATTACTTAGGCTTTGTAGATGAGTTATGTTGCATTAAATCTACCTTTTATGGGCTCATGCACAACAGCTGTAAGAAAATACAATGTAAACAGATATAAATATGCCCAAAGGTTTCATATTATTAAATGATATAATACACATACAATACCATGCATACAACAAGTAATATCTGCATAGGTTTCATCGCATTTTGCACTTTTCTTTTGAATGCACCATGCATCAGTTTTTATGCATTGTCGCATGTTAGAAATGCGTATAGAATACTACTGAAAAAGTGTTGTGTTGTACATAGACTTTATATGCATTTTCCACACAAATATAAAATGCATTTTGCTTCAAAAGCATCTAAATGTATAATTATACATGCATATTAATTTAATGCAAATGTAAATACATTTACAGTCTTCATTAAATGAACTTTCATCACTTCAGACACATACCAGATGCTACATACATTGCACTTAACTGCATATAGGCTTATAGCTCATTTTACAGGTTCACTCTGAGACCTGTGTTTACATAGCTTTAGTGGTTTCTCAACAAAAAGTACATTTTCATTCCCAGGTGAATTTGTGAAAGTTTACTTCAGTTCCCCCATTGTGCAGCAAAGTTAATTGCGCATATTTGCTGCAGTGGAGCATATTAAAATGTAGTGATTTCTGAACATCACCAGTTATTAATAAATAAAGTGTAGTGACGTCATCATTGCATGAATCTGCTTAAAGTGCACCTTTCACCTGAAAACTCTAATACTAATTTAGGTTGTACTAATGAAATAAACGTTATGTAAATATAAATGTATTTAAAACATGTATCTTTATACAGAGTTTCTCTCTGTCATCTTCCCTGTCAGCCTGACTTTTCTTTCCTGAGTCGGATGGGCGGGACTAAATGATGATTGACATTATAGCTCCTCCAATCAGATCCCTGCTAGATTGTGATTTAAGGGATCTGATTGGAGGAGCTATAATGTGAAGGTGACAGGTGCACGTTAAAGAATCCCAGCATGATTATATTTTCTAGATTTCTGATTATATACTGGCAATAGGCATGGATTATCATAAAAAAGGACAATATCACCATTTTTTTGCATTTTGGGTACTAGTATTATTGCTGGAAAATAGTTACACAAATAACAATTGTTTTCACATTAATTTCCATGCTGGGTTGACAACCCTTGCAAAGGTTTTATGCCGACATTTTCAAAATATTTGCTGACATCCAATACTTTTTACTGACATTTTAATATACTGAACCATTATTAAAAATAAAAAGTCAAAGCTACTTTAAGAATCAAAAAGTGTTCAGGAAATATAAGAAAGTTATTTCCAACCCAAACACAACAGGGAACATTTTGTGTGTAATTAACAGGTACAGGACATGGTCACATTTTTAAATGATCTGGACTTATTTTTTACTGACGCAAAAACACGTGGCCTTATTTTTACAAACTGTCCCATGCTGGCATAATCACAAAAAACCCTGCCTTAAGCCCCCAATTTACCACCTTTGTGGTAAATAAATGCTTTTTTATGCCAGTGCACCATGGGGAAATTTCAATTCAACACATGATGAATAAATACTTGAATTGTCCAAAAACATGCTGAGTATAGGAACAACGTGGCTGGTGTAATGCTCTGCCATGTTAGGATATGTCTGGAATAATTCTGCTTGTGTGGAATATTCCGTGTTATTTCTGTGGTAAATGAGACATAGTACTTGATTAACAGAAATACAATGCATTAATTGGCTCACTATCTATCAAGTGGCCCGTGATTGGTAATATGAGCCATCCAATCACAGTTTGCTACTTCCAGGGTGATTTTTCTGTGGCAGGAATCAGCGTTATGCTTTCTTCAAATGTCACAGAAAAATGTATGAAGTATCCCTCCTTATGAAATGGCTTGGTCTTAGCTGTCATTCTGCAACACCAGGCATATCAAAAGTTGCTTATGCTTGTTCTACCATGAGGTACTATATTGTCACATTATATTACAGGAGAATGCTTTAGGGTCAGAGGATAGACTAATGGATTTCTAGGCTATTGAGAAAGTGAACTTGAGTTGTCAACACCCAATCTTGGTGACTGTGGGCCTTATTGACTAAAGGGTGAATTTACCTCACTACAGATTGAGTTACATCACCAAAATAGATGCAAATTCACTTCTCACTATTGACTGAGTGGAGAATACACTTTTCGAACAGGTGGAGAGCGGCGATCGCTGTCACATGAGTAGTATGGCGGATAGAAGTAGGATGAGATGTCCTGCGGAATTAGGTAAATTGGACCAGTGAAGGGTAGTGACATCAGTATCACCACATCCCACTAACTGTATTCTGTGAATATTATATATATTTCTATGTCACCTTGTCCCTAGGTCATGTTATCTCTTACTCACAACAGTTGCCATGGTTAATTTTGAATGAATAGTTGCTCTACACAACACTGGAGCCCTGCCATCAACCCCCCAATTCTCCACTTTGAAATGGTGAAGTCAAACAGGTGAATTCAGAGCAATTCAACTACGGTAGATACATTTGCACCTTTGCCACACTCTGCATCTTTATCATTAGTAGAAGTACCTGTGTACGGTCAAGCAAAGTGATGCAAAGAGCTCCGTAAGTTTGTGACTATTGTAGAGGCCTGAATTGGTTGCGTTTTTGCCCCTTTGCAGAGACTGCACAATAAACAAGCATGGGGAACTGAAGAATAGATACAAATTCAGAGCTCTACGCAACTGCTCATCCTTCTCAGAATGTGGCCTTTAGATGCTATAGTCAGAGGTAGTCACCTTGTTCTTTAAAAGTTCCATTTTTGTTAATACTTCATAACTGACATAAAAGTATAAAATACAGTTCACAGTAGTTCAGAGTTATTCATATTTTAAATAAAATCTGAGATGTATTAAGTTTTAGTAAGACTGGGGGATGCAGTTTTCCCTCTGCTTCTTTATAATACTCTAAAAACTGTTACATCAAGGCACAACAGGAATTCAAGAAACTGACCATGACATATGTAAGATTCTATAAATATGTAAAATCATTTATATTATCGTTGCTTTCACATTTATTTCATTAATACTTTTTTATTACCTTACCAATGACCTTATAATAATTATATAAGGCTGCTTCTTTACTGACATTGCAGTCTGCATGTACGCCAGCCATAACGACCCATAGTCGGACTCGCAGTGCTATGACGGAACCATAGTTTTAATCAGTGCAGCCTGGTGATGTTTTCAGCACAGCTCTTCAGATATGAGACTTGTGCAAATGCAGAACAATACTACATTTAAATGACAATTTTAAGAAAACGACATAACTTTGAAAACAAAATTGCACAGTGACGATTACATATGATTTATAAATGGGTTTAAAGTGAATAATTAGGATTATTTAAATAAGATTTGGGGATGATAATGTTTCTTTAATCCTGGCCAGTGACACATATTCAGTGTTTAGTGTCATATCTTGTTAAACAGGCTTGACTGATCCTCATTATTTCCAAATGTACTTAAAGTTCGTTGTGCGCTGCAATGATCCCTTAAACCCTTTGGTGTCTTGGCTCTGCAAAATATCAGTATTAGTAGGCTAAGTGTATGAGGATGTGCATTCGTCTCTTTGGAGGTACAAAATATTCTCAGTGAAGTAAAATTTACTGTTGTGGGTCAGTGGGGTTTATAATGAAAAACCAACTTTCTATCCTTTCCCTGAGGAGCCTGTGTTGGTAATGGTGCCCAAACCCATTCCATTGAGGTAGCTAAACGGATATACCAGGGTTACCTAGCGCTGACATGTCCCTGGCCTAAGGGAAAGAATGCCATTCTAACATTTTAACAGATGTCTGGTGCTTTGTGTTTCAGAGTAAATGACAAAAGCCTATTTTTATGTAAACTCTATTTATTTCTCAGACCTACATTTAGGGGGAACTGTATCAAAGTCATTTTGATCTTTTTTTTTTTCTGCAATTTGATCCATTTCACCGCGTTTTGCCACATTATGGAATTTTTTTTCCTTTTCCTTGCATTTTTCATTTCCCTCAGGTTATGTAATGCTGAATAAAATGTATTAATACCACTACAATTTACATTACTTTCAGTGGAGCTCCTTTTCCATCAATATCGCTGATCGTTTCGACGGGGACTTAGTAAAAATGTTCTAAACTATCTCCATAGGGAATAATGGGTTTTTTCCACCTTCAACCAAGTGAACACTTCTCAGCGATAAGAAAGGGTTTGATAAATATCAGTATTGGCAATATTGATATTTTCAACCTAATTAAAGGTATAGTTAAATAACAGGAGAAAGCTTTTACAATTTTTTTTATGAATATCCATCTTAGAATTATCTTGGATGGGGGGGGTTGGGAAGATTACAGTAGATGAGAGATTTGAAAGAGTAGGCCAGGAAAAAATTAAATTTATTTGATGACGTTATTCATAAATGGTTGGAAAACAGCCAAGATGAGAGCATGAACGAAGAGGTTGGAAAGACACAGCTGGTGGGTCTAAGGGTATCTGTTAACATCCAAGCAAATCTCACTAGATTAAAAAAATCTCTTTATCTTCTAATAAATATCTATTTATAGAAAGGCCACATTCATTTATTACTAAAAGTAATCTTTAAATAGGTCATAGCTTTACTGCAGTAAGGTACCTGTCGTACAAATAGCAATTGTACTAGCATTAAGTATATTTGGGCTATGATGGATATTTTTTAAACAATAGGCCCCATGAAAAACTATTTCGTATATAGTTTTCGTTACACAGTTTGTTCTAGCGCTACAGACATATATATAGTGTTCCCTGTATACCTATAAACTAGGAACCAACTGTTAACAAATTGGCTTGAAGTGACAAATGGACCAACTGCTGTGTGACTCCTCTTCTGCTGGAGCTATTTGTGAATTGGAGTATCATGTGGTTAGATCTGTGTGAGGACCTCTGACTCAGTCTTTAACCACATTTTGACTGCTATGACTTGAGGCAATGCTTCCTGTTAATGACCATAAAAACTGAACTGATTTATATTTATTTCCATAAATGTGTAAGATGAGCAATGTGTTTTTGTTTGGAAACACAGTAGCATATTCTCTTGCCTTATGCAGACATATGAATGTTTCATACATAAAATGAGCTTTGCCATACAATTATTTGAATCTTATGTAGAAGGTCAGTTGAGAATAAGGCTTCCTACACACACACACACACACTGGTGATAAAAATACATTTTTGGATACCCTTGCTTACTTCTGCCTCAAGTCATTGGCTGCGTAGTTGTCAAAGTGTGAATTGTCATGTGAAATTTGCCACTTTTACAGCTTAACATACTTGGCTTGGGTCTTCATTTTCTGCAATGTGGCAAATTGTCTCAGAGTTAACATTTATCCACCCAGTTTGCTTGTATGAGCTGTGAATGTGACAACATTTGAACATTTATCATGTGTCAAATTGAACAATAATTTCTAGCAGTACACAGAGGCCTACAGGTCTGAATATGTGGATTTGACTTCACCAAATGAAACTGGTGAATTTGGGGTTTACCGCAGGTTTTCTGGTCTGGCAACATTTCATGTTAGAAATGATCTGCCATTGAAATGAGTGTAAAAGTAATTGTTACAATTGAAGTGACCATTCTCTATTGACAATCCTGGTGACCAAAATGAAGACTTATGGCAATACATAAACAGATCTATGTGACATCACTTTGCTACAAAATTGATTTTTTTGATCTGCGCATGCTCCTCTGGTTAATTTTGGTAAAATTCATGAGGGGGCAGGTACTATATGAGGACCTTACTCACACAACCAGGAATAACCTGGTGTGGCGATGTATTCATCTGACAGTCCTGGGCTGTGGATCATCAGATGAATATGATCTAGCAGCAGTAAATTTCGGGGCATATTTACTAAAGTCAGAAAACCGTATTTGCCATTTTTCACCTCTATCGCAATTTACTAAGCCTTTTTTTTTTTTTTAATGATACAACAATTCCCCAAGTCCCTGGCATAATAATCTGCAATATCATTATTGATATTGATATTAAAGGGACCACTGACATTGCTGTCCATTGTAGTGGTATTAGCGCATCAGTTTTTATTGGTATCAATACTGTTTACTTTTTCTATTTTCATAAATGAGGGAAAAAGGAAAGTGCGGCATAAAATGGCAAAAAGCACAAATATGTTTTTTTTTTAACTTAAAATATGCCCCTTAGTGAACTGCTGCTAGATCGCTCAGGTAAATACAAACATTGACTAAAGTTCTCCTTAAATAAAACATGATTGTCAAATGTTCATATATCATTATAAAGTCCAGCAAAGGCATGCCAGCTGAGTGTGCTGCAGCTTCTATTTTGTATAGGAACAGCCTGAATGCTATAGATATTATTGAGCAGCTTGAAGGAGTGTCCATCAGCACAGGGGTTAGCCTTTGGAGAACTAAGAAGCTAGGGCAGCTGTCAGGTTCATATTCAAGTCCCTGGGGCTGCATGATTCAGGCACACAGACTGAATCTGACATGTTGAGCCTTGTCCTTGGAATACACCTTTCTTGTCTTGTGTGCTCTTGTCTAAAATGTGCAGCTTACTTTTCTTACATTACAACAGTAATCTCATTTTAAATAGAAGTCTAAGCATTAGTCACCCCACCTGTGTGTGCATTCCTCTAATGTTCCGTCAGTGCTTAAATTACATCCACAACTTAATCTTCAGCTGATTTTTTATCAAAACAATCATCTAAAAATGGTGTCTGGTGACTCTGCAATGCATTGTTTTTACTTTTGGCATGGGAATAACTACATTGTGGTGAAATGCACAATAATGATATTCCTTATACTTGCACATCTAATCTTAATATAAAGGGAAAGTAAAGCTAAAGGCATCAATCTTATTATTTAAAGGAGAACTCTATCTTTTTTTGTACTATGGGGTGATCTTTTGGAAGGGTGGGGGAGACAGGGGTCTTAAGGCTCCAGCCCTGTCTCCTGCTTCTTATAAGAAATAGCAATGTGATTCTCTTCACTTCCTGTTCCTCTTGGATCTTAGTGAATTGAGCAAGCACTGAATCAGTTTAATTTGACATATTTTCACTCCTTTCAGAGGTATGAATACGTTTTCACATATATACTTGATGTTAAAGATTTTCAATGTTATGACTTATTCTAAAAGGGACACTAAACTCAGACAATATACCTTCTACTTTGTAAGGCTCACAATGCACATTTAAATGAATCAATTGTTTCCAAAGTAATGTGCTTCACTGTGCCTCACTTACTTTTAGTTTGTTGCTGATATAGCAGATATAACTGATATAACTGATATAGCTGATATAACAGATATAGCTGATATAGCTGATATAACTGATATAACTGATATAGCTGATATAACTGATATAACTGATATAACAGATATAGCTGATATAACTGATATAACAGATATAGCTGATATAGCAGATATAACTGATCTAACAGATATAGCCGATATAGCAGATATAACTGATCTAACAGATATAGCCGATATAACTGATATAGCTGATATAACTGATCTAACAGATCTAACAGATATAGCTGATATAGCTGATATAGCTGATATAACTGATATAGCTGATATAACTGATATAGCTGATATAACTGATATAACTGATCTAACAGATATAGCTGATCTAACAGATATAGCTGATATAACTGATCTAACAGATATAGCTGATATAACTGATCTAACAGATATAACTGATCTAGCTGATATAGCTGATATAACTGATATAGCTGATATAACTGATATAGCAGATATAACTGATATAGCTGATATAACTGATATAGCTGATATAACTGATATAACAGATATAGCTGATATAACTGATATAACAGATATAGCTGATATAACAGATATAACTGATATAACAGATATAACTGATCTAACAGATATAACTGATCTAACAGATCTAACTGATATAGCTGATATAACAGATCTAACTGATATAGCTGATATAACAGATATAACAGATATAGCTGATATAACTGATCTAACAGATATAGCTGATATAGCTGATATAGCTGATATAACTGATATAGCTGATATAACAGATATAGCTGATATAACTGATATAGCTGATATAACAGATATAACTGATATAGCTGATATAACTGATATAGCTGATATAACTGATATAGCTGATATAGCTGATATAACTGATATAGCTGATATAACAGATATAGCTGATATAACAGATATAGCTGATATAGCTGATATAGCTGATATAGCTGATATAGCTGATATAACTGATATAGCTGATATAACAGATATAGCTGATATAACAGATATAGCTGATATAGCTGATATAGCTGATATAACTGATATAGCTGATATAACTGATATAACTGATATAACAGATATAATTGATATTCATAGCTTCTACCTTATGAGGAACATTTACTTAAGTTGAACAAGTTTTTCTACTAGTAAATGTAGGAGAAACACTCTGTATTTAACAATATCACTGTTTTCTCCTATTTACTAAACTGTACAAAAAACATTTTATCCCCCCAAAAGAATTCTCCCCCCTCAGGCTGGCGAAACCCCATTATTCCCTATGGAGTTGTTTCTGTTATTTAGTGCAAGTCCAAAATATTTCCCCATTGAAAAGAGAAATGGATATGGATCTGTAATGGAAGGAACCTCATAGAAAAGCATTGCAAAGTGTTCCCCTGTTAACAGATCCATATTAAGTTATTTCAGTGGGGAAAGATTTTTCCTTTGTAAATCTGGGAAATTGAAAAGTACAGGTAAAATGGGGTGAAATCAATCGATATGGTCGTATAGGTCTTAGTAAATATGGCCAAAAGTTGCTCTGTGTTATATATCTTACGTTTCCTTTAGTGCGGCACCTAGGATGTGACCAATTAGCTTTTGATTTCAGCAGTGTGCACACTCCCCTTTTGGTTTTCATAACAGCATCTTGGGTTTTTCTCTGATGATCCGGTGCCCTTTTACTTCTGGGGTTACTGATAAATATAACCAGCCAGAAATAAAAATGGCGTCTGGAGGATGGAGGATTTAGCAGGATGAGAAAAATCCAAACTTGATTGCAAAGGTAATTTTTAAAGGGCACTAGCGTAGTGTCAGGGGTTCACTGATAAAAGGATTTCCATTTATCACTGTGCTCTTCTGTACAGGCCCATGGTTTGTTTAGTGTCCTGAATCACATTGTCTCTAATTCCAAAGGTTTAGGACACAGTGGGGTTGTAGGCAGATAAGTGGTTGGGGACCAAAGTTGCGGGGAGAAGATCAAAGAGCGTTGAAGCGATCACATGACTCCCAAGGATTAATGCCGGCATCTCAAAAGCCAGGAGAAGGAAGAGAAGTGCAGCAGTGGTAACTTAAGTCTCCTAATAAATCTCATTAGTTCATTTAGCCTATGTGCCAGCAACACAATAACACAATAAACCCACAGCCTTTCTCATCCAAGACAACTGCTTGTTTATTTCTGCTTCTCTTTTGTATTCGTTATTTGGTAGCTCCACTCCCTGCTGAGAACGCCAGTGTCATTAGCATTAGGAGCTCTCTGAGTGGGGTGTCAGTATCTTGTTGGTTTTGGTGAAAGGGTATGTTTACCTAGTGTTTCTTTAAGATAGTAGGTGTGTTTCGAGAATTATATAGTCACAAATCCAGTTTTCAGAACACTGTATGGTTAGGTAATACCAATGATTTGACTTTAGCTCTCTAATTATTTATTTAATGAGGTAGGATTTCTTGATATGCATATGGAGTTCTTATATAGTAAAATGAGTTCCTATAACTTTTCTTTACGGACCGAAACTATTAAGTGACTCATTAGGTTCTAAAATTAGTTAGTGCCAATTAATAGTTATATTGGTATGTAGGTTAAATTGCATAAAGGTATGTTATCAAACATAAATGTAGGTTTACATCTTGCCTGAGATTCTCTAGTGTTTATTATATAAAAGCTTTATTTAAAGGAATATTATTTCCACATTTTTAAGAGGTTATTTTCAGTTTATTGCTCTTTAGATTGTTAAATTGAAAGTCGTTGATTTCTGTGTGTTGTCACACAATTATCAATAACTCTCCTATAAAAATGAGCTAAATATTATCATTCAAAAATGTTGCCATATTTTTTGGGGCCGAGGTGGCGTTCTTAGAAATCTTTATTAACCACCATAAATTTACGATTGCTAAGTTTAAAGTTCCACTAAGTATTCTGTAAATGTGAATAAATGCCAGGGAATAACCTGCACTAAGCCCCCCATTCATGTAACACTTCGGCACTGTTAAACTTCCAGAACCCATTCTGTTCAATTTTTAACTTATTTGTTCTCGGATATATGTTAGCGGCCGGTTATAAAATCCTGCATTTTTTTAAAAGTACTAAAAAGTAATATAACAAGATTTGCTTATTCCCACTTGAAATGTAATGCCTTCTAAAGAAAAAAAAAATGTAATTTTTGTTTATCCACAAAAGTTGCTTTCTAAACAATCCAGGCTGTTTATTTAGAATAAATGTATCCTGAGTTCGCCATGCTTCACTTGGTAAGGCTGATGGAGCACACAGCAAGACCGATGTATTTTACTTTATAATGCAAACCACTTTTACTCTTTAAAGTATAGTTTACATCTGCACATTGTAAACAGGCTTGTGGCATTAAACGAAATGGGGAACAGTTCATGGGCTATTTGGAGTCATTGATCTGCCAGCAGTTCCTTCAGAGAACTGATCAATCCCTTTGTTATATAAGCATAAAGGTGGCACTATTATTTATTTATTTTGGGCATAACATGAACGAATCCCTTCAAGTTTCCATGGGTGTGAACACATTGACGTCAAAGGTAATATGCAACATTAGCAATTACTAATACATTTTTTGCACTGAGTGCATGTGCATTTATTTCATTCTCCCTGAATTCACTGTGGATTGATATCGAGGGATATTAATATCTTAAAATTTAACATTTTTAAATAGTTGCATTTCTAGCACATCGCTGTACTGTTTATTTGTGATTAAACATATGCAGTTTTCATGAAAATGTCAAGAAATTATCATTTAAATTGTCTGCCTTTGTATAGGTCTACACTTGTATTTATGCTTGTAAGAAAGCACCAGTCATATTAATGCAACAGTATGTATTGGTGAAATAGCGTGTTAATTTCTCACATAGCAGAGCATCAGAGCAAAATATAACATGAGTTTATTGTATTGGCCATTGTTTTTTAATTACTGTTCTCTGTGGGTTTTCTAATCTTACCATGAATTTGACAAGAAAAGCTGGAGAGTCGTGCCTTAATGGAGACACAATAGGAAAAATCCCCTAGTGCAGATATCTTAACCACCAATAGGTATTTAAAAAGAGATGTAAAGTCTTCAGCATTTAATCACTCTATGCTCGACTCCTGTGTTATATACATCTATTAGCCCCAACAGCTGGAATGACACAACTGAGCCATGACGAAAGGAATGGATCTTACAAATTACAATGATGCAGATGCTGCACGTCTCTTTTCAAAGATTTTCTGAGGTACCAGGAAGTCATCCTTATTCATTCTGCACAACTGAGTTAAGGCCTCTCCTTGTTTTGGTGTTGCCAACAATAGAATTGCCTGGACATGCTATGCACAGAATCTTTAACTGAAACTGACTCATTCTTTCATTTCTGTGTGCTTGTGAATAATACTTCTTTGAAGCCACAACTACGGTATAAAGCAGCGATGGCCAGTCTTTTCAGCTTGGTGTATCAAAATTCGTCAAAAAACCGAGCATAACTCGGGTGGCGTGTCACTCCGAGAAAAATCCAGAGGCGGATCAACTCTCCTAACTGAGAGCGCAGCATGAACGGCGCCGTGACACGTGTCAGAAAATGTCTTGGCATGTCACCTACTGAGAGAGCATGAACGGCGCTGTGACACATGTCATAAAAATGTCTTGGCATATCACTTCTGACACACGTGTCATAGGTTAGCCATCAATGGTATAAAGCAGGGGTTGGCAAACTTAAATGAGGAGGAAGCCATTTTGCTCCCTCCTCTAGAGATGACAACTTTTTTGTGAGTCACAAAGGGGGAGGAGTGCATTTTTCCTGACCACATGAGCTGCCGACGGCCAATGAGAAGAGGCGTCGGAAGTCATGGGCAGGGCTTCGGAGGTTCACTCCGAGCCACAGCAAGGAGGCTAAACAGCTGCACATTCCCGACTGCTGGTATGAACCATGGCAGGTTGCCGTGTTCATCAAATAAATATTAAAAGTAGTCTTAAATCACTTCGCAAAAAAAAAAAAAAAAGTTCTTTTTCTCTTGTCCTTTACTGTTTACTCAATGGGTTGCTTTTTTACTACATTTCATAGCATAGCAGCTATTACTAATAAGTGCACAACTGCTATATTTTCATTATAACACTCAGTTTAAAATGACTGCTTTTAGCATACATTTTAAAGGAATACTAGCACCAAAAAAAATTACTATTTGGATTGGCATGGTAATTATTCAAATAGAGCACAATTTGAGAATTGAATTGCTCTATGCCTGCTTTTATCTTTACTGATAGCAGCCATATTGTTAAATAAATCTCCCCTAGTCCCACTGTTTTCTGCTTTTATCTTTACTGATAGCAGCCATGTTGTTAAATAAATCTCGCCCAGTCCCACTGTTTTCTATGGCAGTTTATTTAGTACGTGTGCCATAAAACTCTACATTTAAAGCTAAATAGCTAAATATCTTACTTTCTATATACAATTGTACGTATGTATGCATAATTTTATATATAGCGCCACAGATTTACACAGCGCTGTACAATTCAGCAATACAAGTACAATACAGACATGGGAAAAGTGCATTAAACAATACAAGTAAAATATTACAAGGATACTTCACTTTAAGTGCTTGGTTGCAGTTGACACTAGAGGTTGGAGGTCCCTGCCCTGTAGACCTTACAATCTAAGTACAATTTATAAAATCAGGAAGAACAGATCGAATATATAGTAACTATACATACATTTTTTTGGTGTTACTCTTCTTTTCATTTAGTATAAAAGTTCCTACATGTATAAAAAACTGAACATTTAAATTGTCAAACTCCTGTACTATTGATTAAATTACAATATTCAATCTGTTTGCTGAACTGTAATGTGGGGGTATTTCCCTGGCCTCAGTGTGCATCATATCCGTTCTCCGGGGCCACGGACCAAGTTATTGGATTTATGCATTTCAGAAAAGTATGATGGATTTCTGGCCCAAAAAAAAAACATGTATCCTAGCCCAAAAACTTATCACAAACCTGATGATTATGATGAATAATTTATCATTATTAAACTGCAGCCAGTCTCACCATTATATTCTGGAATGAATTGTTCACCTTTCACTTGGAAAGCAATGTTAACCTATAAAAATTAACTTTGCATTAATTCTACCTTTTATGTTGCTTCTTGACTGCAGTCCGTCATATGCAGGGCCTGTAAAAGCCCCACTCCCCCAACAGTAGACCTGTTAGGCGACAATCCCAGGTTAGTTTGTTGTGAGATGAAAATCACACATGACTAGAAATAAAAACAGGGTTTTGAATGGTGATATGGAGGTTTTAACAGGAATGTAATAGTGGCATTCTTTACAATCTTAATTCCTTTTTTTAAGAAACTATTGGACCTTTACTAAAATTAAAATATGCTTGCGTTTGTGAGAGAAAATGTTATGACTGGGTTGTTGGATGAGGTATTTTTGAGCGAACTGTAAAACTAGGCAAACATTTGAGTTTACTGAAGATCAGCAAATTCCTAATTTGTATTAATTTGTGTTTGTTTGTCTCTTTCTAGATTGTGAACATATTTTAACTGTTGGATAAACAATCCCTGCCCAGTCCCATTCTTTTCTGTGGATCTTTAAATAACACATATTCATGAATCACCCCACAAAGTGAGAGTAATTGTAGCATTCAGAGAGGTGAGAAAAAGACTATTGTTTTACATACTGGTAAAACAATAGTGCAAATAATGTGAACCTCATCACTGCTGTTAGTTTAAGGGTCTAGCAGATTTGTCTATTATCATGGAAAAGTAACAGTCGTCACACATCTTATAAAAGCAATGAGGGAGTTATTCACTAAGGTGCAAATTCAAATCCGCTACAATTTCCCCATTGTAAAGTCGCTCCAAATAAGATTGTGACAATTTTCCAATAATAAAGTCACGACTGTGACAGTAGCAGCCTATTGCGACTGTCTTTATCTGGCGAATTCGTACCTGTACGCAACAATTCGGACTTTAGTGAATACCCCCCCTGAATCTTTCTGTGAGTTGTAACTAGTAAGACAAAATTTCTCAATGGGTTTGTCATAGACATGCATTTGTACCAGCATCCCTTACAAATAATTTAAATTTGGAATTTTCATTTCTGATGCATTTAAATATGATGTAAGTTATGTATAGTACATGGCAAGGCATACATTTATTCACCACCAGTATTCCCATGTTCAGCAAACTGTGCAATGTGGTACAACCAATTCAGAAGCTTACAAACCTAAAGAGCTGTTTGCACCACTTTGCTTGCACATGCACAAGTAATCCACCTATTCATCAAGTGCCTGAGTCTGTCAAATAGTGAACTGGACAAGGTGTACTGTCTCACATTCACCAGTTTTACTTTGCAAGATTAAAGTGGTGAATTAGAGGGCTGATGGCAAGGCTCTGACTACGCTGTGCATTTTCTGTGCTGAAAGTAGATGCAGTGTCATGGCACTCCAGCGATCCCCAATCATAATTGGCAGTGTGGCCCTGGATTTCTATAAGAAGTTATCAGTACTGATTTCATCTGACTGGAGCCCTAAGAGGCACATTTATTAATAGACTTTTGCCTTAGGATACATTATTAAGAGTATGTTGGTATGTTGCCATTAGACAAAAATACAATTTAACAAAGATTATCTATACATACTAATACAATTAAAGACCCTTTTGCCCTAGATGTAACTTACCCATTAACATGTGATGGTCGCTAATACTCTTTTGACCCTGAGGCAACTGACGCTTTAAATAGCTGACCTGTATTACTTTACTTAATTCCCTTTTGGATCTCTTCTTTTAAAAATGTAGTGCATGTGATAGATAGATAGATAGATAGATAGATAGATAGATAGATAGATAGATAGATAGAGATAGATAGATAGATAGATACAGATAGATAGATAGATACAGATAGATAGATAGATAGATACAGATAGATAGATAGATAGATACAGATAGATAGATAGATAGATAGATAGATACAGATAGATAGATAGATACAGATAGATAGATAGATACAGATAGATACAGATAGATACAGATAGATAGATACAGATAGATAGATAGATACAGATAGATACAGATAGATAGATAGATAGATAGATAGAGAGATACAGATAGAGAGAGATAGATAGATAGAGAGATACAGATAGAGAGAGATAGATACACAGAGAGATAGATACAG
>WMED01007236.1:2563-17800 GCA_019650415.1 Pipa parva
CCCCCCCGCCTTAATCCTGACTGCTAATTATTCATCTTAGTCAAGGATAAGTGAAGGATACAAGGTTTTCTCCTTCTTCTGATAGTAAATACGTGCTACTCTGTCTATGGTGTTTAATTTAAATAAAACATTTACATTGTTACAATATTTGTCCATACTTTAATGAACACCCCCCTGGTTAAGGTGCAGCTCTCCCCCCTCTCTCCTGAGCCTGAATCAGCTACACTTTGCCATGACAATATTTGCCCATGTTTTAATGAACACCCCCCCCCCTGGATAAGGTGCAGCTCTCCCCCTTCTCCCATGAGCCTGAATCAGCTACACTTTGCCACTATAATTAATTAAATTATTGCTGTGCACCAGCTTTCATTCAAAGGCAAAGTGAGACAGGCACAAATGTCAATGTAAGTGACAATGACACTAATGTTTTGTAATATGACTGCACCGTGACATGTCCAAACTTCACTCTTATTAACCATCTGGGGAATAAATGTTGCACTAATGACACAAGACTGCTGGGCCTATGGGGAAACCTTGATAACTGACCCATGACTGGATCACTACCACTTACCTCTGAGGACAAGGCGCCTAGCAGTGACCACACACACACACACGTGCTTCTCTCAGACTGACTGAAATATGTGCAGGAGTAAAACCTTTCTACCTCCTCTGTGTCACGTGTGCGAACATCCGGGTCTCGCCGCTACCCTGTCACTAGCATGAGGAAAGTACGCGCCATGCGCGCACAAGCCCCGCCCCCTGCCTATAACACAGTGCCAAGCTCGCCCCTCCCCCCCCCTCCTTCCTCAGTTCAGATTTACGCAATGGTAGGCGGTCTAATATTTCTCTATCCCGGTTCCAGGGCTCCTTTTCCAGAAAGTTCTCGAATAGCTCCGGTTCCCAAGGTCGAAGGTGACATTGAACCACTAACCCGGATGCGATCATTTTAACCTAGCCTTGTTATACCGTAAAGCTAAAGTTTTATAACAATGACCTGATTAGCTGGTTCCTTGTGGTAAAACGACCTTAAGCGACTCAGTCCAACCGCGTTTTAATGTTCCCGAGTGAAATTTCCGCGGGGGCCCCTCCCCTCTGCGCATGCGCGGACACTGCCTTGTATTCACGTGGAGACAGGTCGGGGCTCACTTACTGCAGCGCTGCAGGTCTGGAGTGAAGGTTGTGCGGTTGTCGCTCATTCATTACAATGGTGAGTACTGGTGTCAGGGAACTATCAGCAGCACCTCTTGATTTCTCCACCTTGCATATATTCACACCTCCTAGTTATTTAATTCATATTGGCATCTGTTAACTGGCTAGGATTCTGTTTTATTTATTTACAGGAGGGTAAAATAATGTTAGTTTATATAGTTATTCCCATCACATAAGCGGAATATGTATTTGTGCCTTTTTTTTCTGCATCTATAACACACTAGGTTTGCCAATATAAGATGGCTTGAATCTCAGTGTCAATATATATATATATATATATATATATATATATATATATATATATATATATATATATATAAATAAATAAACCCTCTGGGTATTTAAACATCTAGCTATCTAAGCCCGAGGTAATCAAAGATCCATGCTGCCTCCCATCTCTTTATAGTGGAGTAGGATGTATATCCTTATATAACTAATAATGTACTCTGCAAGTACATCAGGCTCTTAATTAGTTAATAGGGGAACAGAACTGCCCCCAATTGCCTCTTGTTTTCTCATGTTTGCAATTAACCGTAATGACCTTGGAAGCACAAAGGTTATTTATTAAAAGAGTTGCATGCTACCTCACAGCTTAATATGTGTCTGTATGTTTCTGTGGATGTATATCAATATAATGACAGTGTCTTTTGCCTCTAATATAAAGAATAGTTATCTAACCACTTGAGCATATAATTTAAATACCAGTCGTATGCTGATTGTGTTAAAAAAAGTGTGTGTGTGTGTGTATATATATATATTTATATATATATATATATGTGTGTGTGTGTGTGTATGTATTTTTTTTTTTTTAATGTGTGAAAACAATGTAGGCAAGGAAATTTTATAGCCAGTATGTGCAGCAAACTTAAAAAATCCTTGAAAT
Organism: Pipa parva; assembly: GCA_019650415.1. Taxonomy (NCBI): domain Eukaryota; kingdom Metazoa; phylum Chordata; class Amphibia; order Anura; family Pipidae; genus Pipa; species Pipa parva. The sequence goes on from WMED01007236.1 coordinate 4,656, forward strand.
TATTCATTGCTCTTGGGCAATTGCAGCCACATATGACACATGGCCTTGATCGTCTCTGTGAAATGTTGTTGGCAGTAGATCATCTCTGCAACCACATGACATATGGCCTTGAATATCTCTAAAATGTGATTTGCAGTAGTACATTTCATTTTTGGCAAATATGTTGCTATATGAATAATTTTAAAGGAGAACTGTCAAAAATCCTGAAAGTTTTAGTGAATGTCAGTGATTTTCATCAGTAATCTTTTTGAGTTTTTGTAATGCCAATCTATGTCTTAATCCTGTCTTTTAGTCTGATCTATGACATAATTATTCATCACCGATGAGAAAATTCAAGTATATTCAACTTGTGTGTTTTGTCTTATTTAATTTAACTTAATTTATCTTATTCTTTCATTCTAGGCAAGCAAAACTTTCAAAAAATTTCTGCCATTGTTTGATCGCGTTCTTGTAGAGCGTTTTACAGCAGAAACTGTTACAAAGGGAGGAATCATGATTCCTGAAAAATCTCAAGGCAAAGTATTGCAAGCAACTGTTGTAGCAGTTGGTGAAGGGTCTAGAGGAAAGGTAACGTTTTGTGGATGTAAAGCTTCTTTCAGTAAATGTAAATTAATGAATCGTAGAGATTTTGAATTAGAATTTACCTAGCTGTTTCACTGGTTTAGGTATGTTTACTAACATGACACTCCTCCGCTGTTTAATCTGACCACATGTGTACAGTATATATGTATCTGTAACAAATAGCAGAAAGGTGCGTAAGTGATTAAGTAATGTCAAAAATTTCCCTTTCCCTCCAGTTAAAGATTAAGCTTCTCTTATGATCATGCTTTAAAATGAAATGCATTTTTGTTGTTTTTCCCCCCCCCAAAAGGTATCTAGGTTTAAGATAATATTAAAGTGCACTATTGGTTCCTTATATACCTTGCAATACAAAATACTATGTCCAACAAGCTAAGCCTAAAAAGTGTTTTAGCTTTGTGCATAACATCCACAGTGTGTTGGGGTTTGTGTCCCCCTGTATCAAGGTTGAACACTTTTTTTAACAAATATTTTATTAAATACCTATTTAATCTATTTAGTATTAGTTTTTATGATGGCTTATGTAATGTCTTTATAATAAAGGATCAGCATAAGTATCTAAAAAGCATTGTTTTGCACTTTATTTTACAGCCCCAATAGAATTTTCTGCACTTGTTTGTGGCCATGCTTAGGCAAGTTCTTTGCTGGAAGTTGGTGGAATGCTAAATGCAGTATTCCTGCCACTTGTTGCAAAGAATTTGCTGGAGTGTGGCTGTATGCTGGCATTTTCTATTCTAAACAGGGCTGAAAACTGAAATGGAAGAACATGCTGCACTGCAAGATGCTAGTATGCCCTGGACCAGCTCGGGAGCCACATATGGCTCTTTGGCAGCGATCATACCTGAAAAGCCGCTCAATCCCTTTATATTAAAGGCCTCTGAGTAGTTTGAAGTGAAGGTTTGGGTGCTCAGGAGCTGTAATTGACCCAATTCAATAGCACAGCAATCAGAATAATCTCCGACACTCCAGTAGTAAAAGAATAATGAATTTAATAATGTAGATCCTTTAAAAGCAGGTACAAAAAGTTTAAAACAAAAATGAAGTAGCACCTCTTACGCGTTTCGCGCTCTGCACTTAATCTGTGTGTTGTGCTATTAGTGAAGTAAGCCTTTATACACAAGCAATCAAAACAGATAACGGTGCCTCCACCTGGAAGAGTAATAACAGCCAATCATTTCAGTGCACGTAGGCTGGCTTAGTTAGCAGCAGGACTAATTACTATTTCAGATGGTTGTAAAAACCACACATGCGTTCTGCTGCAATCAGCCAAGATTGCCTCACTTAAGAGGAGTTCTGCCACAACTACTCCTACATTCAGGTCACTTTCCCCCATAACAAATGTACCTGTAGGGCATACAAATCAGTGTATGGGCATGTAAAAGCAAGATCGTATAAACAAGACCGTCTTCCAAAGGGTGGTCTATAAGATAAATCCATATAAAGCTCCTCCCAAATTCGGGCACTGCCGCCAAATGCTTCAGGTTTTAAGGTAAAGCTTGTTATTCATACACTTCCAAATCTAAAGACCGACTAACAATGTTGCTACTGTAACTTCGCAGAGGGAGATACATAATTACAATAAGGATCTACATTAATAAATTCATTGTTCAGATGAGAGCCAGTCATCGCTGCCAAAGGTCACCCGCCCATGATCTCCGACGTGTCTTATGATGGACCGTCAGGAGGTCATGTGATCGGGAGCGTACACGCTCCTCCCCCTTTGTGGCTCCAGAAGCCTTTTGCAACAGTGGAGGAGGGAGTGAAATGGCTCCCTCCCCTGCAAAGATTGCCGACCCCTGCCCTGGACATATTGTAGCACATCTTAATGACCTTGCTTCCTAAATATGGAGGCTATTTAATGTTATCATTATCTGGCAGTTGGACATACATGATTGGATAGTGAGCAATTAGAAAAAAAAATTGTTATACATTACAAAGTAATTTTGCTGTGGTGTAGTAATTCATTTTGTTCTTTGCTCAACATACAGTGGATTCTAAAAGGTTAACAGGACAACATTATACTCAATTTCTGTAAAAAGCATTTCATACTTATTACTGAATCCAACCAAATAATTACCAAAAGAACACCAGAAAATGCTTTTCTTTTTTCTTCTCCTTTTCAGTGTCTGGTTTTGCTGGCTCCTTGCCATTGAAACTTTCGTTTCTCGCTGCAATGATAGACTACAGCAGGGGTCGGCAACCTATGGCTCTTTTGATGGCCGCATCTGGGTCTTTGACTGTAACAAGTGGTGCAAGCACCGCTCGTTCCAGTCTGCTGGCAAGGGCTGTAGAGAGAAGGCCCTCAGCGCTTCCGGGTTACTAGCCAATCCAGAGCTGCTGATGTCACCAGCTTCCGGATTGTTAGCTAATCTGGAGACACTGACGTTATCGCGAGCCGGATTGCTAAGCCAATCCGGAGCCGCCGACATCACCAGATTCAAAGGGCTGAGAGAGCTGCACGTATCTGGCTCTATCAGCCCAAAAGGTTGCCAACCCCTGGACTACAGCATTAATGTGGAAAATGCAAAGCCACAGCCATAGTATTTTTCAATTCAACCTTCAAAGATGATCATATTTTGACATCCTACATCTTATGGAAACCTAGCAACACCTGAGCAATCTTTAAGTGTGCTATACATCATTCTCCTGGTATTCCACACTGAATGACACAACAGTCTCCCACTGTATCACACACAATTTCATTGTCTCAATACATCACTAAGTATGCTCCCCATTATTATGTTGCCTTCCTGGGCTCTCCATTGTAGAGAAAATAACTGAATCTTGCATCAAAAAGCAGCTTTTTAGTAAATCAGACGGCAATTTTAAAGTTTTCAAATAGTGGATTTCTCAACAAAGGCAATAATTTACTCAGGGTTAGTAACCCATAGTAAACAGTCGGAGGTTGATTTCATTATCCTAGCTACCTTCTACCAAAATTGTAAAAATGTTTGTCGGTTTTTTCTCTTCAAAACAACCCAATACTAACTGCATAATTCTTTAGGTACAGCACTGTAATGGCAAAATGTGTGTTTTTTCCAGGATTTATGTGTTGCTTCCGCAATATGAATTTTTCTTATTTTCCACAGAATGGAGAGATTAATCCAGTCAGTGTAAAAGTTGGGGACAAAATATTGTTGCCTGAATATGGAGGTACCAAAGTTGTACTGGAAGATAAGGTAATGGTGCTTTCTAACAGGTGAAGACATTTTTCTTTTTCCTTCTCTACATGCATCTAATGGTAACCTTTTTGTCTTTTCTTTTCTCTGCAGGACTACTTTTTATTCAGAGATGGTGATATATTAGGAAAATATGTAGATTAAACTGTTAAGCACTTTTCATGTATGTCCATTCCAGAGTAATAAGCAACTTTTTGTCTTTTTCTGTAGATTACCTTTTGTCCTAATAAACATTTATTTACAATTTAATTCGGGTGCTTTGAATGTCTTGTTTCTTCTGTTTTACATACATTTTATATTAATGCGAATGTTTCTGAGAGTAAACATAAAATATGTTTTCCATAATTCAAAAGAAAACACACTGCTGCACATTCATATAATGGTGACATCTGTTTATTGTTTCCATCAGAGGAAATGCTTGACAATTGCTAAAAAGGTGAACGAGAAGCTCCAGTGTAACCATTCTAGATAGATGTTTTCAACTGTAGTTGTTTACAGATATGTCCTGTAGAGTCTCTGACATGTAGTGGGGCCCCATACTTTAGACGTTAAGGTCAATGTAAGTAACACAGTATAGTACAGTTTTCTATCTGCTATTTGACTTATTGTTGCATGGTTGAGCATGGAGTACCAAAAAAGAGAAAGCAGGAAGACTTTCTCAGAGCTGCCCCTACTGCAGCAGAGCACACATATATTACCAATAGGACACTTGCTGTTGTTGAACAGAAAAAATAAAAGGCTTTTAGTCTGCTCTAGAACATCTTAATTAAAAATGGTATTCATCACAGCTTTAGAAATCTTCAAATATCTTAACTATAGAAATCAAGAGGTTCATTGTTCCAGCATTGCTAAACCTCACTGGCACCATACCAGGTTATAGAAGGTCTGAGATTAAGGGGGTTATTGGTTAAAGTCCAAATTGTTGTGTAAAGGTGTGAATACACCAGCTAAAGACAATGGCAAAAGACTGCTACTGTCCCAGTTGCATTTTATAACAAGAGTATTGTCACAGTGGTGACTTTACTATGGAAATATTGTCACAGTCACGGATTTGCAATGGGAATCTGTTGTTTGAGAATTCAACAGTCAAATTGTCACTTTAGTCAATAACCCCCTAATTATGAGAATTTTGATAAAATAGCCTTCTGGGTGAATCTTATGTCCATGAGCACATGCAAAATGGTTCCGCTCTAGTTCCACTTCTAAGCAGGTGGTGTATAACTTTTTCAATTCTTCAGTAATGCAATCCATGTAACCATTAACAACGACATCACATGCAAAGAAAATCGCTCATAGCATAAAATCAAAGGTATATTTATTATTAAGTACCAAGATTATACTCACAATGGGTATATCTTTAAAACAAACGCTCAATAAAACATTGGAAGATTCTCAACCACTATGGCAGGTGCTTGTCCTACGCGTTTCGTTGCTGTGCAGCAACTTCCTCAGGGACCAGTAGCAATATAAACTTCAATGGCAAAAACGCTGGCTATTTAACTGATTTTCTTTGCATGTGATGTCGTTGTTAATGGTTACGTGGATTGCATTACTGAAGAATTGAAAAAGTTATACACCACCTGCTTAGAAGTGGAACTAGAGCGGAACCATTTTGCATGTGGAAATTTCTATTTGTTTGTACAAGGCCCAATTCGTTTGGTGCTCTGGTAAGCACATAATTTACAAGAGTGTGATATACACATGGTTTTTGGTTATAGTACACTTAACAAAGTTTCAAAATTTCCTGAACACGTTTATGGTAATACACGGATTCTTCATTTATTTGGACGTTTGGGTCTTTTCATAAACATGTGATTTTGAGGTTTAATGCACTATCAGTGGTTTTTGTTTACGCCCCCTTGCAGATAGTTCTGAATTGGACTACATTTACTCCACTCAATTGGACACCCATTGTGTTTTTTAAGGAGGCCTGCATTCAGAATTGGAACTCTTTTTTTGAAACAAAGTTTTTTTTATTTTTTTATTATTCATTTATTATATATATTTTTTTGTATCCTGTATATATCTTTTTGTTTTCACTTTGTTTGCGCAGTTTGTATTACTGTATTTTTCTGTTCTGTCATGATTTATTTGAAATGCCAGAGGATTACCACACATCCATGTTCTGTGCTTACTATTTCCTCCAGAAAAAAAATAATTCTGCATATTAAAATGGCAGTGTCCTCATACACTGCAAAATTATGTTTGGCACCTTTGCTGGCTATTTGCTATGGGAAAGAAGTGCTGAGTTAAAAGGAACAGCAGCCTGAAGATTTTCAGACTGTATCGTCAATTATTCTATGTAAAACACCAGCTGCAGTGATGCATGTTTTAATTAATTGGTTTCCGCAAAAAAGTAAGTTAAAATGTTTCTCTTTATTGTAACCACATTTGGTTTTTAAAAGGAGTTAATAAAAACAAAACATGCCTATGCGTTTCGCGCTTGGCGCTTAATCATGGCATAAAACAGGTATTGTTAGATACTGGGTTTATATAAGGTAAGGATAGAAATTTGTTTCCGGCTTGTCAGTAATTGGGTAATGCAATGCTCGTGATCGGCCCTGTCATGATCGTTTCTCATATCATCTGCTGCCCCGTCAGTGAAAAATAAAGATAAGGTAAAGTTGTATCTAGGTTATAGTATGTTGCAAACTATAGATCATTACAGGTGAATGTATTGTACAGCAGTAATTATCAATCGCTTATGGGATCAGTAGATACCAGCATGATAACACAGGTCCAAGTACTCTGAGTGCACAATACAACGGCCTAATTTAAGCATACGTTTATAGTAAATTTGTATATAAAATTGCTAGTTTTTAGTACTTATTCTGCTCAAATGCATTTAAATTAATTACTTTTTTTTAAAAAATATTCTTAAACTAAAATTATCAATTGAGTAGTGCGATTATTCATTTACCAGTAGTGTGCACTCGTTCATATTCAATCCTTAAAAGTCATAGCATTGCATGGGTTACCAAGATCAAGCCATCCACAATTATGATGTGGTTACAATGCATCTGTCAGACAGACATTGTAACATAGCCATAACAGTGTTAAAACAGTGAAAATCATAGTTCGACTGATACAATATATCATTTCAATTACTTACAGCAGCAGCATGTACAAAAAAGTTAACATAATTCATAGTTAGTTGGAAGATATAGTATACAGATCTCATATCAATAAATATAAATAGCATGAAATATCTTGAATATATACATAAGGATAAACTTGTGCTATAACCATGTTGCTATATCAATTCACCATTTATTTTTTTTGTTTATTTATTTGTCTAATAGTTAATTATTAGCTTAAGATAAAATCAATTATATTAATATAATTAATTTGTGCGGATACCTATTGAGTCGTCTGAACATATCCAGAGCACCCGACAGCTTTCCACAGCAGAGGGGATTTGAGCGGTCAGTACCTATATGTTGGATTAATTAATTGGTTATCAATTAATTACCCATATACTATATAATAAAATAAAAGTTAAATTATCCATCTGTAATTGTAAAGGATATTTAAAGGAGACATAAAGGGAAAAAAAAAAAAAGAAAACTTACCTTATATTGAGATGATAATTACCCGGCACCCGATGCTTGCGTCGCAGTGCACAGGCTGACAGACGCCAGAGAGAAGTTCCTCCAGCTGGGTTCACCCGCCTCACACATCATCACGCTCATTGCGGGGAGCGTTCTCGTTGGCCCACATGCGACATAATTAACAACCACAGACAAGTGCTGCTGTGTCACATAAAAGCAAAGGGTTCCTGTGCTTGAACAGAATTATTTCTGAATCCGAAGCAGGGCCAACCTCTATGCAGCTTGCTGCCTATATTTCAGGGGTGGGCAAACTAAGGCTTGGGAGACAGACCCAGCCAAGGACTCTTTGGGTCAACCCTTCTGTCAAAATGCAAATTGTCATGTCTGGTGTCTCAGAAATGCCAGGAAAAGCCACTTCTGTAGGTGGAAACACAGGAACTCACTTGGCTATGTTACTGGCCCAATGCATAATTGAAAATGATTAAACTGGCTCGCTACAAGAAAGCTTTGCCCACCCCTGCTCTATTTGGCAAAAAATAGAGCAGCCACATTATTTAACTAGCCCTAGCATTAAGCGCGTGAGGGAAAAACACAGACACTTTGAAACAGAGGCTGGCAGCATCTTGCTGCACTTTCAGGATGATGTGTCATTGACACCACTGGTAAGCAACTTATTTCTGCCACCTGCCCAGAGAGGGCTGTATTTTTTCTTGCTGGTGCTGCCCACAGAAAAATGAATAAAAGGAGACTATTACAAAAATCAGAAAAAAAAAAGTTTTTGGGTAATAAAAATGTCAAAACACTTTCATTGTATCATATTGTTGCATTCCTTTGAATATTATTTCAATCCCTATAAACAGTATTTTGACAGGTATTATAGACTTCAACTTCTACCTGTCTTATTAGGAAACTATGGATTATGCCAGGTGACGAGTATCAAAACTTTTTTTTCTTTCTGAAAATGACATTTTATTATTTCTTGCAAAGTTGAAATTGTCCCCTCACTACGCATGTGACAGAATTCACTGCTGTCTGCCTGTTTGGAAAGTGTATTCTCCACTTAGTCAATACTGAGGGGGTTATTCACTAAGGTGCGAATTCGATTGTCGAATTCACAAACAGCGGATTCCCATAGCAAATCTGCTACATTTTCCCCATTATAAAGTTGCAAAAGTTTTTTAAAGTTAAGATTGCGACAATTTTCCCATAATAAAGTCGCAGCTGGGACAATATTCTCATGATAAAGACGCAACTGCAACAGTAGCAGCCTATTGCGACTGTCTTTATCTGGCAAATTCGCACCTATAAGCAACAATTAGGATTTTAGTGAATAAGCCCCAAAGTGTATTGCTTGCTGTCCGTTATCTTTATTGATAGTTGCCATGTTGTTAAGCAGACCTCACCCAGCGCTGCTGTTTTCTATAGCGCTTTAGATAACACACACTCAGGAGATGAACTAGCTTTGGATCAGCATTGCACTGTGTATACTTTCCCAGAACCCTCCATGGTCACCCAGAAGGCCCTTCACTTCCTGTAAGGAAAGCAACAGGCCACACAGTCCCACTCTCACATCCACACAGCGCCAGGAGGCGGGGATCCCAGTCATCCTCCTCCGCATACAAAGAGCATCTGCATACGAGCACTTCCTGTAGCTCTACACTGTAACTATGGTCATGGCGGAGGGCACTGCCGTGTTGCGGAGGAACAGACCGGGCACTAAGGCTCAGGTAACGGCTACCGTAAGCTTGCTTTGTTAGAGACCGCCGGGGGGGACGGAGAGTCGCTTATAAAACCCTGCTCGGCGCTCTATAAAGTAAGCGGATTAATACAAGTTCACAGCTGGGATGTAGCTTTCTGTATTCTTCCGCCTCAGCTCCAGCCGCCGCCGCCGCCGCTTTTTCCTAGTCAATAGACGAGTCTTTATGCGGCTCGAGGCGGAGTAATATACCCAGAATTCCCGGGAATGTCATTCTCCTGGCCTGTAAAGTCACCCAGCGCTCGGGTTGGTGCCACTAGGAGGGTCCGCTTGTCCCAGGGCCTGAAAGGGCTGTAGCTGGGGTTGGCGTTAGCGCTGTTGACGTTGCTATTTGTAGATAGGGGATGAGTTCGGTGTGTAAGGCGGTTTTGCTGGTAGTGTTGTTGTACCTTGTAGAACTTGTTTGTGTAAAATTAGTGGATGTGGTAGAGAAAACACCATAGTCCACTGTGGCACCTCCATTCCTCCTGTCTGCTCTACCCCCTGATAGAAAACCTTTACCGCTAGTCCTCGGGTTACGACTGTCTCGAGTTACGTCCTCTCGTGGTTACGACGCTTTATACGAGAGTGTTTGGTGTAGTTATAGGTGTTTGGATAGGCTAAGTGTTTGCAGTACAGTACTGTTATTATGGTACTGTATATGACTGTATGGTTCGACTTGCGTCACCGCATAAGAACAGATCAAGGTAATAATTCGAGGACTACCTGTACATTATATATGTTATGACATATCTATACAATAATTGTGATGGTGTATTCTTCTGAAGTTCATTTTTTTTTTCTAATTAATCCTGTTTTTCTTCACTTTCCTGACTGCGCCCTTTTATTTTTTTTTATTTTTGTAAGTTTTTAATAAATCCAGGTCTCTGGAGCACATTATAAGTACGTGCTATCAAAAGTCCCATCGAGAACAACGGTCAGGGCAGTTAGAGGCAACTTTCTAACAGGGAAAAGCAAAAAGAAATGATGAATTCAGCTTGAGGTCTCCAGAAATATTTCAGAACTGTGTACGAATAACTACTGCACACGTTTGTGGACCCAAATCTGCTGAAGCAAAGTCATTCGCTTTCCTTTTCACAGAGGTACAGGGGTTAGACAAAAAAACTGAAACACCTGGTTTTAGACCACAATAATTTATTAGTATGGTGTAGGGCCTCCTTTTGCGGCCAATACAGCATCAATTCGTCTTGGGATTGACGTGTACAAGTCCTGCACAGTGGTCAGAGGGATTTTAAGCCATTCTTCTTGCAGGATAGTGGCTAGGTCACTGCGTGATGCCAGTGGAGTAAAAAGTTTCCTGACTCGCTTCTCCAAAACACCCCAAAGTGGCTCAATAATATTTAGATCTGGTGACTGTGCAGGCCATGGGAGATGTTCAACTTAATTTTCATGTACATAAAACCATTGTCATCCTGATATACGGCACCGCCTTCAGGATACAATGTTTGAACCATTGGATGCACGTGGTCCTCCAGGATGGTTCGGTGACACGCTCATCTAGCACAAGTATTGGGCCAAGGGAATGCCATGATATGGCAGCCCAAACCATCACTGATCCACCCACAGACTTCTGTCTGGGCATTCAACAGTCTGGGTGGTACACTTCTTTGGGGCTGCTCCACACCGTAACTCTCCCAGATGTGGGGAAAACAGTAAAGGTGGACTCATCAGAGAACAATACATGTTTCACATTGTCCACAGCCCAAGATTTGCGCTCCTTGCACCATTGAAACCAGTGTTTGGCATTGGCATGAGTGACCAAAGGTTTGGCTATAGCAGTTTGGCTGTGTATATTGACCCTGTGGAGCTCCCGATGGACAGATCTGGTGGAAATGGGAGAATTGAGGTGCACATTTAATTCTGCCATGATTTGGGCAGCTGTGGATTTATGTTTTTTGGATACAATCCGGGTTAACACCCGAACATCCCTTTCAGACTGCTTCCTCTTGCATCCACAGTTAATCCTTTTGGATGTGTTTCGTCCTTTTTGGTGGTATGCTGACATTACCATGGATACCGTGGCTCTTGATACATCACAAAGACTTGCTGTCTTGGTCACAGATGCGTCAGCAAGACGTGCACCAACCATTTGTCTTCTTTTGAACTCTGGTATGTTGCCCATAATGTTGTGTGCATTGCAATATTTTGAGCAAAACTGTGCTCTTACCCTGCTGATTGAACCTTCACACTCTGCTCTTACTGGTGCTATGTGCAATTAATGAGGATTGGCCACCAGGCTGGTCCAATTTAGTCATGAAACCTCCCACATTAAAATGACAGGTGTTTTCAGCTTTTTTGTCTAACCCCTTTATATGTTCCCTATTGCTGGATTTTCCAGTAAGTTTTCTTTATTTGGTCCAGGGGGACTGGACGAGAGGCACCATGGGGTGAGGACACCCTGGCACCAATCCTGCACTTTGGCACAGGCGTCATAAGGTACACTACTGCTGCCCGCTAATGAATAGGACAAAAAAGTCTGATGTTATGAGTTTCATTAAATTTACATTACATTTGTTTTTCCAAAAGACAGAAATGCAACCACCTTGGACAATCCTAATAACAAACCTTTTATTGACAGGTATAGACAGCATGCCTTATGTTTGTTTTTTTTTCACAGCAAAGTTAATTTATTTATTTTCACTAGGAATTTGTGTTCTGTGAAGAACTTACAGAGCAGGTTCCATTAATGTAATTATTGAAATGTTACAAAAACTGCACCTTGGGCGGTATTTTAAGGCAGGGGAATAATATAAAGATAAAAATAATTATATAGATCAGGGGTCTCAAACATGCAGCACCTAAGTCTGTCATCTGTAGCCTGTGGGTACCAGATCTCCAGAGACACCCACAAGGCAGCAGAGACCAGGCTGAGAAGGGAATTGTGCCTGTCAGCCAGGCTTCCTTACCTGCACACTGTGCTGTTTGGCTGGGCGGTAGAATTTATAAAATTTGAAATGAATAAAATATAAAAAGTTTTAGGATAATTAATATCCTATAATTTTTGACTTCTCTTCCCCTTTAAAGACACAAAACTGTCCTTTCTGAATCTGTGAATTTGGGCAGTTGACAGGCAATTAATTTGGCATCAGGCTTCCCAAACAACACAAGCAAATGGTCTTTTATTACTTAGATCAGTGCTAGTTTTCACCAATAGACAGTCTCAATAGACTGCTACTGTCACAGTCATGTCTTTATAATGAGAATATTGTCGCAGCTGCGACTTCACTATGGAAAACTGTCGCAGTTGCAACTTTAAATGGGGAAATTGTCGCGTTGTGGATTTTCTATGGGAATCCATTGTTTGAGAATCTGACAGTCGAATTTGCACCTGCGTGAATAACCCCCTGAATCACATGTAAGTTGAAGAGAAACACAATTAATACCCTGCTATTTGTGTCCTATTGCTAGATTTGATTCCGCGCAGCTGACCTTCTCTATTTTGTTTCTACTGCATAAAAACAAGGATTAAAAATTGATCTGTATGTTCTGTGTCACATGTTTTAGGATTTTTACAACTGGCCAGATGAATCATTTGAGGAAATGGATAGTACTTTGGCTGTACAACAGGTGAGACCTTTTTATTTATTTATTTTAATGTTTCAGAAACATGTATCTATATATTTTTATTTATATAGCACCATTGGGTTACGCAGTACTGTACAATCCAACAATAGGTTATAATACAAACAATGGAAAAGTACTTAACAAAGAACAAGTGAAGTAAATTAAAAGCATAAAATAAATACATCACTTTAAGTGCCAGGCTATGATTGAAACAAGAGGATGGAGGTCCCTGCCCCAGAGAGCTTACAATCTAAATAGGAGGAAGACTTAAATAAACAGATAGGAGGGCAACAAGTGCAGTAACATAAAGTGACAGTTCATTAGCTTATAGGTGCCAATTAAATAAGAAAATAAATGTATTTAATGATTGTGTATATATAACAGTATGTGTCCACCAAACTCTCTGGATGCTACCCTCTCAATAACTCCTGTTGGGGTAAGCTTGCTGCTGGTCTAAACTCACTCTTCTGCAAATAACTCACTCTTCTGCAAATAACTCACTCTTCTGCAAATAAC
>WMED01007237.1:0-17798 GCA_019650415.1 Pipa parva
CCCCACCCATTTGTTGCTATTTATATAATCCTCAGTGCCTGCTTCCAACTTTCAAATTAAAAGAATAAATAGAAAATCTTTTATATTAGAGATATTAAAAGTCAAATAAGTTTAATGATTGAGTTACTCTGCTACAGAGCTTTTAATTAACATATAATGTATGGCTTATGCTGTGTAAATACTAATGGGCTGTTAAATATGAGTAACATAGGCCAGTTTCCAATCAGGATGGCCACGAGCATTACATTTGAAGAGTGCATTTTGATACCCAATTTGTTCTCTCATGCAGCATTTAAATTAGTTTCACCAGATCTGCAAGAAAATGATGCAAACTTCACATTCTTATGTAAGCAACTCTTGTCCTCCAGCTGTTAAACACTTACATCTCTCACCATTCACCGCTTCCCAAACTGGCCAGGGGATACAGGCAGTTGCAGTTCTGCAACAGCTGTGATCAACACTCCCTATCGTATATAATATCCTGTTTTAAAAATTTAGCAAGTTTCCATTAAGAGTAGTAAGATGTGTAGGAACTATGTCTCAAACAGAGGTGTGTCAGAAGTACCAACCTATTCCCTATATGGCCTTTAGTTTCATGTATGGTAGATAATTAATCTAATTTCAGCAGATTCCATTATCTCTCTCTCTTTTCTCGGTCTTTCCGAGTATATTGCACAAGATCTTGCGTGGTTCCTGCAAGATCTCATTTTTTTTTATATATTTTTCGATAGAAAGATAACCATACTACTAATGGCTCCCTTTCTATTGAAAAATATTGAAAAAATCCAGATTGGAAAAACTCGCGTGATAATCTTGCGGGAACAACACGAGATCTTGCGCACTAAACTCCAAAAGGCCGAGAGCGATCTTTCCGATTTTAATAAATTGCACCCTATAATCTTTTCCCCCTAAAATTTTAGACAGACAGTACATACACCTAGTTCCATATAGCAGTCTAGTCAGCTGATCTTTCTGTATATGTTGAGTGCATTATCTATCTATAGTGTAATATTTTGTACAAATCTCCATGTTTATCCAGGGTAAAGAAAACTCCCAGTTGGACCAGTAGCTAATTTTTCACAGCAAAAGTGGGGTCATTCTTTCCCCCCAGTGACAATGTCCCCATATCAATTACCATTAGCTTAATTTAGTAAATATAACTAGAAGATTCCTCCATAGCTTTGACCCAAAATATACAGAAGAATCAATTTCAATGCTAAATCTTCCTTACTCAGTGGGGTACGTATAACACAAAAGGGTGATTTGAAGTTTCTCCCGGTAAGTATCGCGAGATTTGCATCGTGCAAAATTTGCCATGACAAACTTTTTTAATTAAAGATATCCATGGAGAGGTAGCCATACAGTATAGTTACCTTTCTATGGATATATTTAATTTAAAAATTTTGTCATGGCAAGTATTGCACGATGCAAATCTCGCAATACTTACCGGGAGAAACTTCAAATCATTCTCCCGAGTAATTAAACTTGGAAAAGTGCAAACGGCTTTTCCGAGTTTAATACATTTCTGAGAGTCTTGGTCAAAATTCTAAAGCTTTCAATCTAAGGAAAGCTTACACACAAGTAGTAAAATAAGTGCAAGATCACAAATATGTTTTAGTTTACTACCTATTAGTAAACTATTAAACTACTCAATTAAATACTGTATTTAGTAAAATTAAGCAAGGTAACCTGAAGTTAGAAAAATGTATTTCCTTTCCCACATTACTACATTTCCTACATTCATCATTATCAATCTAGACATTTTTTTTGTATGTTACATAACCAAATGCATTGGAAGACAGATTTTTTATTCACAATGATAAAGTTTAACAAACAACGTAATGTGAACAGAGGCCAAATGTATAATTCAGACATTCTAATGTTATTTAATTTTGTATAATTCATTGTTAAACTCAAACATATTTTCCATTTGTCTCTGATAGCTTGTAAGAATATAAGATGTCAGGAATCTATGCAGCTTAACCATATCCATTTTGATTCAGTGATATAATCTTATGCCGGTCACAGTCAACTAAGTGTTCATTGACCTTCCTACCCTAAAATGTGAGGATTGATTCAGCTGCCTTAGCACAGTAGGAGAATAAAGCTAGACATAAGGCTCAGTAAATGATGTGTCTAATGCATTGACCTAAATTGCCAGCTAAGTATAATAATGAGCTTGAAAGTGTCTAGCGCATGAATACCTGGTCCCTTCGAAACACTGGATGTTGTTTAATGTAGAATGTACTCATTTTTAAAACTGTTCAAACTAATTGGTACAGTCAGCACGGTTCTCCAGGAGACAATGTTTTATTCTCAAAAGTTTTGTGATAACTCGGCTTTTTTTTTTTTCCTCCAAGTCTACTTTTGAATCAGTAAATCTTAAGGACAAGGTTTAGAGATGTATATAGGCACTCATTTTACTTGTTAAATTCTACAATCTTTAACAATGGCTCTATTTAAGTAGAATTCTTTCCCATGTAGATTTTCTTTTTAAATTGTGCACTAATGACCCTGAAGTTGGCATAACTAGAATCAAGTGAGCCTTGAAGGAAAATCATGGACTGGGTCCACTTTGTCCAGACACGATGCTCAAAATTATCTTTATCGATCAGTCCTACAGGGGTCAGCAAACTTTACTATAAAAAAACAAAAACATTTTTCCCCCTCTTCCACGAAAGAAAAGTAGTTTGAACCCACAAAACATAACAGCTTAGAAACTTTTCATCTTTTTTTTTTTACCTGTTACAACATCAGAATACAACAAACTGAAGAAAATAATAACAAAAATAAAATATATAAATCAAAATTACATTGATAAATAACCTTTATTCTTTTTTTTTTCATTTGTCAATCAAGGCAGATGGGTGCCAAAAGTAGGAAGCTGAAGAGCCACACGTGGCTCCAGAGCCGTGGTTTGCCTACCCCTGACTAAAGTCCGAATTGTCTCATAAAGATGTGAATTCAGCACTTCCCCATATTCAGGTATGCAGCGAGCTCTGTGATATGGCAAATTCACCAGATAACAATGGTCACACAGTACACAATAGACTGCTAATGACAAAGTCGCAGTTTCGGTATGGGAATGTACTGTTTAGTCAATAAGGAGTAGAGAATCAGAGCATAGCCACCCGAAATTATGTGAATTCACTTCGATGTCAAATTCTTACTTTAGTCCAGGGGTTGGCAACCCATGGCTCTTGAACCAGAAGTGGCTCTTTTGGTGGCTGCATCTGGCTCACTGACTGTAACGAGTGGTGCTCACATGCAAGCACCGCTCATTACAGTCTGCCGACTAATCGCCGGCAAGCGCTGTAAAGACAAAGCTCTCTCAGTGCTCCCAGGTTGCTAGCCAATCCAGAGCCGCTGATGTCAACTCACTTCTTGCTTGCTAGCATCACGTAGTGACCTGGCCACTGTCCTGCAAGAAGAATGGCTTAAAATCCCTCTGACCACTGTGTAGGACTTGTATATGTCATTTGCAAGACAAATTGATGCTGTATTGACCACAAAAGGAGACCCTACAACATACCAATAAATTATTATGGTCTAAAACGAAGTGTTTCAGTTTTTTTCTCCAACCCCTGTAAATTTCTCCCTATATAAGCATGTTAATTTAGAGTTTAATCGTGTTACTTTAAGATGGCCTCAATATTACTAAGTCTGCAGTTCTAATCTTATGATTATTCAATCAGGTCATACATGTACACTTACAGGGCGAAATTTATTAAAGGCGGAAAAAATCCGCCCGATCGCAAATTTTACCGCACGTGCGGAATTTTTACCGCATGTGCGGAATTCGGCACGATTTCCGATCGCACGATCGGAAATCGGCTCGATTTGCGATCGCACGATCGGAAATCAGCTCGATTTGCGATCGCGCGATCGCAAATTGATCGCAATTTCGCATGTGCAGGAAAATTCCGCACGTGCGAACAGAAATTTACTTCGGGCGATCGTTTCGCCCTTAGTAAATTTCGCCCACAATATTTATCTGTGTATTAAAAAAATACAAATTCCAGCACATTAACTTGCCATTAATGACTATAAGAAGAGGAAGAAGCATCACATACTGCAATTTGTCTTTATTATTTTCAGAGTGGAGCACAGAGCATATTGGTCCCATGGCTATCTACTATTTGTTTTAATTGGCATATCCTAGTAACAGTTCAAAACAATTAAGGAAGCAGTTGTACATCTCTGATGCCAATTTTTAAGGAGAAACTTCTATTCCATTTTTTAAACTTCAGTCTTTCATCATGGTCCTTAAAAGCTGACTTTCTGTCTTCATTAGGAGCCTAAAGCAATGAAGGTTCTTAACTCAGGAAACAGTGAAGCAGATAAGGTCCATTCCAATATCAAGGAAAGAGAATCAAAAATATTGTTTCTTAGAACTAGCTAAAAGTCAAAGTATTCAAGCTAAAAATGACCATTTAAAGGAGCAATAAAAAATGCACGAATTACATTTTCAGTCAGTCATTATATTTATCCTTCTAACGCTGAAAGAATTAGAAAGAAGAAACCATGTTTACCATTTGCTTATAATTGAACATTTTAACAAACTGTCTCATTTAGAGTGCTTAGAGTATATGAACAGGAATGCTGTCAAACCTGGTTCAGCCTGTCTACACAGGACCAGATCACCACTGGAAGTGCAATAGTGAAACCGGAACCTGTTATGTCTCTAAAAGAGCTCAGGCATACTGAAACATGGAACAGAAGCAGAGGGTTGTGAATTCTATTACCACAGTGGGATTGGCATAGGATAATGTTGAGGCACAGAGTTGTAGAAGAATCCGGTCTTCACTCTTTGGGGGTTATTCACTAATATGCGAATTCGCAAACAGCGGATTCCCAAAGAAAATCCACTACAATTTCCCCATTGTAAAGTCGCAACAATTTTTTAAAGTTAAGATTGCGACAATTTTCCCATAATAAAGTCATGACTGCGACAATATTCTCATTATAAAGATGCGACTGTGACAGTAGCAGCCTATTGCGACTGTCTTTATACGGCGAATTCTCACCTATACGCAACAATTCGGACTTTAGCGAATAACCCCCTTAATAAACTCAAAAAGGCCAATCACGAGTACATCTTGGCTGTCTGTCAGTCAAGATTTTTAAATCGATTTTTACCGATAGAAACTCAATCAAAAAGTTTCTCTCAGTAAAAATTGATAGAAAAATATTGATTGATTTTTACCAAACAGACAGCCAAGGTCTCACAGGATTTCAGCCTTTTTGAGTTTATTAAATTTCGCCCTAATTAACCTACTACTGAATTGTAGCATGACCAGTGTACCAGAAGAAGGAGACTGGAAACAGGCACAGAGATCCATGAAGAAAGGTGGAATTGTGGGTTTAAATTAATAGCAGGACAACCAGAACTACATGGAATCACCATTAAATGCCAGCCAGACAATTGCACAGCATTGTTGACAAAAGACACTCAAGTCTACACTCTTTCAATGTCCAGGATTTGACTTTCCCACTGCCAACATCAACGCTGTCTGACAGCATGGATTGGCTGGAAACACGATGGGTTGCTAGGCTTAGTGAAGGAGCTGCAAGCAGCACATCAGCACTGCTTGTACCAAAGATATCAAAGCTATTCCAGTGTTCATGTTTATTTATTTTAAAGAGTGATATTAATGGGATAAAATGGCTTTTAACCTGGAAATAACTTAAAGGGTTGGGGTTAATTCAGGCACCAATTCCTTAATCCATTCTTCTTTAAGGTTAAGCATTTGGCACCTATTTCTGTTTTCAAGAGGAGGGAATTGCTTAGACCCCCATGTTGTGTTGACTATTTCCCGTTGAGTTGAGTTTAGGGTTCTGGGTTCTGACCAAAACTGAAGCTTAGGCTACAAAGTGTGGAAAGTGGAAGTTTACTGGAAAAAAATTCCTAGGGCGAAATTTATTAAGGGCGAAGCGTTCGCCCGATGCAAAATTCCGATCTCACGATCGCAATTCCGATCGTGCAATGGTAAATCGATCGCAATTCCGATCTCGCGATCAGAATTACGATCGTGCGGTAAAAATAACGCGCGTGCGGAAAATTTTCCGCATTTAATAAATTTTGCCCCTAGTGTGTTACCATATTTATGATGTTAATTTTGCATTTATATACATTGTAATCTATCACTGCAATATACAAAGACAGATTCAACAGAAATAATATGATCAGAAAATGTAGAGAGATTTCCCGTTTGCCTTTGTGGTTGTGTTTCATTTATGGTTCTGTTAAAATGACACAAAGCTAAGAGACTTGAAATCTATGGGGCTGTGTAATCATAAATTCCCCAAACTTGGGTTTTTCTTTGAAATGTATTAAATAACTAATAAATCAATTACCTCATTCTTATTGAATTCCATGTATCCTTTTTTTTCCCAAACTAACTGTTCAAGAGGTCCATATGACAGATCTAACAAATATATATATATACAGTATATATATAGGTTATTAAATTCGGAGGTGAAACAAGGACTGTAACATAACTTTTAAAAAGCTCAGCACAAAGATAAACAATAAAAATAGGTCAACATCTTTTCCGTGCAAAATTTGCCGGAAAAATGATTGAAACTGAATATACTTCCTTACCTTAGAAGTGCTTATTATAGTCCAATTTCTGATGTTAAAATGAGGGTGAATAAAACATTAAAAGATAAGAGATCAATCATCGCAAACACATCAGAATTTTATACTGAAATTGCAAAGTGCCTTGTAAAATCTCTTCTTGATGCTTCATCAAAATCCTCTAATTCGTAATCAGTCTCATGCTGGCTCATATACCTTCATTCTCAAAACTGCTTCTGATATAGCACTTTTCAGAGCAATGACCATTAGTATGTAGAAACAAGCTCATGTGTATTGGGGGCAAGAGTTGTTAAAGAAGATAGGAAAGACAGGATTTTCTTACTTTACAGAGTTAGAGACTGTACACTGGGGGCTTATTCTGGAAAAATACGAACAGTCATGTAAAGGGTAGAATTTGCATCCACACACTACTTCCCCATAGTCGGGGTATTCATCAAACTCTGCAATGTAGTGAATTTGTGTCCAATTTAGATGCCTATGATGGTCACAATTCTCACTTTGATGAATAAGCCTCATTTTTTGAAAATGTTTCAAATTATTAACAGTTAAGGAATCTTTTACTATCCCATTGTACTGTAAGCACCGACTAGACTGTTGTAGTATTATCCAGCATTTGTCACCTGCATATTTCCCAAGCTGCATAATAAAAAGTTACATAAACATTTATAAAAGTATATCATTGCATACATCTAAATAAATCCCAATGCTCAGGCAGGTAAGAGGTTTTAAGGGGATAAAGCATGTATGGATATAGAAAAGATGGTTTTCAGAGGCAAACACTTCTGGTAGAACAAGAGGAAGTAAAGAGGAAAAAGAATGGAGTTTTTGGAGGAAATGGGAATGAGAGATCTATGCATACACTGATCCATTGTTCCATCCATCAATACGTAGTGACCCTGAGTGGACACTACTTAAGGGCTCTAGCGCCTAATGGAGAAACAGAGGTAACAACTACCCTCAGTATCTATTATCTTAAAAATCAGTACCCTTGGTGGGGATTTACTCTTTTGGGAAATAACAATGTGCAGGTCTAAAAAGTGATGTAATGGGGAAACAGTGACATCTGGATATTTGAGGGATTTATGGTAAGAAAAATAATGATGTCCAATGTTGTTTATAAAGTTATTGTAATATGAGACGGTGTGCTTATGGGAAAAGGTATATATAGATGCATGACAGGACGTAACAAGCAGTCCATTGGTAGGAAGAGACCAAGTAACAAGGATTCTGTTCTGCACCCATTCAGAGGTGCCAGGCTTGTGGGCTCAGGACAATCGCACCAAAGTTGTATTTCAGGACATTTTCATCCAAGAAGGTTACATGGACTCATGCAGGAACTTTTTGGAGATAAAAAATTGTGATTTTGATGCTGGATGCTTGTAAAGAGTTGTCGTGTTTGCTGTGCACAGCCAAGTAAAAGTTTGCAATGTTTTTGAGTTAACTGTGGTTCTGTGGAGTTTATTTCAGGCTACTGAAACTCAAGGGTGCCATTAACATTGCTTTTCAGCTGAGGTAAAAGATGTCATCCTACACCCCTCCAACATTAGGGACTTATAAATTTTGTTTTGTGTGTGACCCACGTTTGCCGGCGCCACCACGGCAAGGCCCGTGTCAAGTCCACAGCCCCTGGGGTAATTCAGCCCTGAATCCCACGTGGTTACCACACATATCATTAACTTATAGCTAGCAGTATGGAAAACTTCATGTTTTGTTTCTGTGTCCTCTCAGGAATATTTGTGATTCTTAGATATTATGCTTCGTTTCAAGATGTAGTTTGGCTTTCCCTTCTGAATAAATACGTTTTGAATATCTTGTATCCAATTTGCTTGACACGTAACTGATGTTTTCTAGGTTTACAACAAAAGTAACCTTTGTAAGTCACTTGTGGAGACCTAATATAAAATGGAATATAAACTAGAACTCGATATGGACAAAGAATGTGCTATGTTGACATACTCTCTTATGGCTGAAGGCCATGTTTTATAAACATCTTCAGAAGGCCATGGGCTTTTATTTACCAACAACAGTGTCAAAGTCCAGTAACCTATAGCAAAGTGATTCATATTCCTTTATTACTCCAAAATGCACTTGCCCAAACAAAAAAAAAAAAACTGGGTTTTGACACTTCTGCTAAATATGTTTCCCTAACTCTTAATAGAAATATGCTACTTAATGTAAATTTATTTAAAACAGACTATATAAAAACATAACCTTTTTCAATAGTGTCTAAGCTCTTCCCTTGAACTGTTGATGCAATACAACTCCCTTCAACCCCTGAAAACCTTCAGAAGTCTAGTAGAACAACACTGGCCCCCTTTTTTTGTGGTACATAGAAAGGTATTGAATTTATTTCAGCTGTTTTAACTTTTATCACCAATAACCCCTGAAGTTGTCTCAACTTTCATTCCTCAATATCAACCCTTGTTGTTGTTTTCTTTACAAGAATTTATACATCTAGACATAAATGTAAATTAATACATTATATGGTTTTTATCTGGCAAAAGGAAGTATGTACTGACCCCAGCATTTACCTCTGGGAGGAATACATATGTGTGTGTGTGTGTGGGTGTATGTGGGTGTGTGTGGGTGTGCATGTGTGTGTGTGTGTGGGGGGGGGGTGTTGGGGTGTGTATTTAAAGGAACAGTCTGGGCAAAATTAAAAAAAGCACCTTTATTTATTTATGTTAATTAACAACTTTTATTAAATGCAATTTATTATAAATTTTCTTTAAAAAATACATTTCTTACCTATAAAGAAGTGCTGTATGGTATGGCACTTCTGTGTTGCAGACTCCATATTCAGACTCTGCCGGTGACTCTACAGTGTCATGATTCATCAATCCCTCTAAGAAGAGCAGTCCTCTCCAGCTAATAAAATAATAATCCTAAGTCACATGGGAGAGCATGCACATGATCAATTCGTCCTCCCTGGATGACGTGCACGCTCTCTCCTGTGACACTGGAAATGTTGGTACGGGCCTTCATTATCAGCGCGGCTGGAGAGGACTGCTCTTCTTAAAGTGATCGGCTGATTCATGACGCCACACAGTTGCCGACAGAGAATGAAGATGGAGTCTGCAACACGAAAGTGCTGTACAACACTTCTTTATGGGTAGGAAATGTATTTTTTATTTATTTATAATAAATTGCACTTAATAAACGTTAGCAATTAACATAAATAAATAAAGGTGTTTTTTTTTTTTTTTTGTCAAGACTGTTCCTTTAAGGTATGATAGAGTAGTCGTGTTAGTCAACAGATGCAAAAAAAAAAAACAAAATGAGTATTGGTATCACCAAGTATTGCAATACTCATTTAATATGCGTGAGTGTGTATTTTGCCAGCTGTTGGATAGCTGAGAATGATGGGAATTGCAGTTAAAATGACTGTGGGTTAATGTGTATGATTTTGTACTCTTTGCGTCAAACCTTCAAAACATCTAAAGAGATTAGACAACTCTTTGTAAACGTTGAAGTTATTACTGAAGTAGATCATTTTTGTTTGTAGATATTTCTTCATGAGTTGTTTGTTTAGGTATTTTCTGTTGCTTGATACTATTTTCCACAGCTGTTTAACAGTAAAGGTCATTAAAACAAATTTATAATGAACAAACTAGAATTTTTAATTAGCCACTTCATAAATACCATATTTAATTACTCTCATTTTGTCAGGGGGGACATCCTGGGACTGTAGCTTAGCTACACAATGGTTGAATTGATTGTAAAAGACATTAGATATGATTAGTATCAAATGTAATAACATTTAATTGGATGGAAGTACAGTATTTACACTATGAAAAAAATGCTTTTTGAAGATTCAGTTTGTTGCATTAAAAAAAATAAAGATTGGATAATGTGTTTATTTACTGATTTATCATGGGTTTCTTGTATAGTATGAAAAGATAATGAACTCTAATAAGGCCATAACTGAATTCTGAGGTTGTTTCCCAAAAGAGCTGTGCTTTTTATAATGTTTCAAACCCTTTTATTCAAAAGAATGTATTGTTTCTCCAAAATATTGGCAAGTCCATAAACCAACTACTATATTCAAACGTGTAGAACATCACAAAGTCAAACTGTCTTTCCTGAACACAAACTAGTAAATGGATTCTACCATAGATTGCATTAGAGTAGTCAACACATCATATGGAAAATGATCTCATCTAAAATTACCACCTCCAATTCCTAAGTTATTTGTATATGGGGGCATCACTGAACCCTGAATAAGTGTACTAAAAAGCCTTAGGGGGTTATTCACTAAAGTGAGAATTCAACTGTCGAATGCTCAAACAGTGGAATCCCTTAGTAAATCCGCAACAATTTCCCCATTGTAAACTCGTGACCGCAACAATTTTTAAATTGTGACTGTGACAATTTTCCAATAATAAAGTCATAACTGCAACAATATTCTCATTATAAAGATGCAACTGCGACAGTAACAGTCTATTGCGATTGTCTTTAGCTGGTAAATTCACACCTATACGCAACAGTTTGGACTTTTGTGAATAACCCCCTTAGTGTTTAAAATATTTCTTGATTTCTGCTTGTAATAACAAACAGAATAAGCAAGTTCATGAAAACTGTATGCAAATATATTTAAGAAGCCAAGGGTTTAACCGTATAGTAGAAATGCAGTAGATATGTAAACACCATAATGTAAGAATCTTGGTACTTTTCTAGGGACACAGTGAAACATTGTCTCTTTCACTTATTCAAAGTCACAAAGACCAGGCAAAAAAGTTTGCAATTCAGGTTTGTTGACAGACTCTCGCTCTGGGTTTCCTACACTGCATTTCTGCAGCCTTACAGTAACTGCTAGTGAGCTACAAGTTCTGACATTTAATTGAGGCCCCATCTGTATTGTCATTCTTCCTAAGATGGTCTATTACGTAATCTGAAATAGGAACTACATTTCTAAACACAATATACAGTAGGGACTAGACTAGGCAATTTTAGTAAGTTTATTGGATAGTTCCAACTTAAACTAAGGCAGGGGTCAGGAACCAATGGCTTGTGAGCCAGATGTGGCTCTTTTGATGGCAGCATCTGGCTCGCTGACTCAAATGATTGGTGCTTGCATGCGCTCACTGCTGAATGCCGCATGGCACTGTAGAGACATAGCTCTCTCAGTGCTTCTGAGTTGCTAGCCAATCCGGAGAAACTGATGTCACATTTGACATCAGCGGTGGCAAATTAAAAAGGGGCTGAGCATAGCCACACTTTTAAGAGCTCCACCCAGGTGCCGACAGCAGGAGCGCAGGACCATCACTGGGACCCATACTCACAGGAGGCAGAGATCCTATTGTCGTGGAAACCCCCAATGATCAAACAGAGACCCAAGAACGTAACCAACAACCAGGGTACAGAGTCACAACACTGAAGAAATAGAGTACAGACAACGAGGAAACGGTAACTATATATTGTATGGCTCTCACGGAATTACATTTTAAAATATGTGGCATTAGTGGCTCTCTCAGCCAAAAAGGTTCCCGATCCCTGAACTAAGGGATGACATAGCAGGCCTCAACATGACTCAATTTCTTTCTTAAAACAGTTACGGTTACTTTTCCCCTTGCTGGTACCTCTGCATGGCCTCTATGCAATATAGTTAAACCTATACTGTGAATTACCAATAATTACGTGTGGTGCTAGTGTATACCTAGCAATGGATATCACTGGGTAGGATGATAGTAAAAGAAAAAGTAAGGGTTAAACTGCATATACACTGTTCACGGCTCAGTGAGGGACTCATACATTTTTAATAGAAGCCTTTGAATTTGGTTACTTCAAAAGGTATTTTTTTTTCTAAATGACTTTTATGTCCTCCACCTTTCCAGTGGAATCAGTATATTTCTCCAAATAAAGTGACCTTGTGGCTACGTAAAGTGTTGTGTTGGGAAATGTCCATTCTGAACCTTGTGTTTTATTGCTGAGGTTTTTTCTTGCTGTGGCAGTCTTTTATAGCATCTGATATATAATTTATTAAACATCTGTAGCTTCTTGTATACAGGACAGAGTAAAATCCTAGAGTCACTGATCACTAGAAAAATCACTAAAGTCACAATAAAGATATTATGCTTTATGCACTTTGCATATTTTTTTAAATAGCGCAGTAACTTCATTTGTTGCAAGTAAAAATGTAACTGTGTCAGTGATTTAGCTAAGCAGGTTTAGTAAGGGATATTAAACTATCTAACTATACTAGGTGCTCAAAGTGCACAGCCTAAAACAGGGGCACTTAGTAAATGTTTAATAAACTCTGACATAGCTCTTGATTTTTACATGTATCAGCAGGATACTAGTCAATATTTACTATCTGTTTTAGATTGTAGTATTTTACCAGGCTTTTGCTTACCATGCAATATTTGTAGGATTGAGCGAACACTTTTATTTAATGACAGGCCTGGTTCATAAAAATTCTCACATAAAATCTGAATTACTTTCCATTCCAGAACTGATCGCTACCCAACAACGCTACCTCAATACAAGCAGGTACATTGATCAGAGGTAACACACCATAAATACAGTGCTTAGTTGAAAGCATAATGTAAGTGAAATCAATTTTTCAATTGCATTATTTTTCTAGGATGAAATTATTCTAAGAATAACTTAATTAAAATAACGTTAAATCCATTTCCATAAGTGAAACTGGTGAATAAAACTTAAAATGCTTGTTAACGCTGATTGGATTTAATGGAAGCCCCAGCATCCACGCTATAATTGCTGAGGATTGAGATTACAGCCAAAACAACATTTTCTGCAATTTTTTTTTTTAGCAGGTATAATCACAAAGGATAAAGATAACAACATTACCGGAGCTTTAGACACAGGAAATGTACTCGGAGTAGCAATCTCTAGGTTATAATTAAGCTGTTTTCTCGTTAAGGGAATGTCTCAAGTACTGAAAGCAGTTAAACCGAGGTGGGGGGAAATGCATTTTCCAAAAGAAAAAAAAAAAAAAAAGCTACTGGCTTTTTGAGAAATAACTTTGTTTTTCTATCTTTGAAAAAATAAATTCTAATTTCGTCTCCATGAAACGAAGTTCATTTAGCGAGGAAACCTCAAGTGACCTTTATAAACCTATAATGATGACTGACGGTAATGTGTATACCTTCAAAAACCATCGGGGTCAACTGTGAGGAGGGGGGCTGAGTGGGATATTGCTCAGGGTCCCCAGTACCTAGGGGGGCCCTGCTCCAAACCCATACGGTGGTTATTTCCCAAAGTGCGAATTGTCACTTAAAGGCTTGAATTCATGACAATGCTCCACTTCTCCAACTCCACATACCACAAATGCAATGTTGCCAATGCACACAATTCATAAAATATGGTGACTGCATCTCTACATAACACTCAGGAAAATAGGCTGAACTGGATGGACTTGTGTCTTTTTCAGCCTTATAAGCTATGTTACTATGCTATGTTACTATGTTACTCCCTGACACTCAGCAACAAGACTTCAGGTATTCATCATGCATCAAAGTGTGACTTTCTACAACGTGAACTGACGTGAACTCGCTGATTTGACTTCACCAGTGAATTAGTGGCAAACAGCAGTGTTCCTGTGACTATTCTAGTGACATTTGTAACAAAAGGCTTAATGGTTACATTGTATTACAATATGCAATTGATCTTTGATTGTAATTTGTTATTAGAAATATTTGATTTTGCTTTGTTTTATCCTTTTGATTGCTAAATCAATTACTTTTTAAAATGATTATTATTATTATTTTTGTTTGTTTCACATTATTTATCTTTCTGTTTAGACCCTTTACTCACTCCAGTTTGTATGTAAATCATTGAGTGGTTGCTAGGTTAATTCAAGCACTTTTCCCACACCTGTATTATCATTGCATTGTTGAATTGTACAGCTCTGTGTAACCTAAAGTGGCTTTACAAATAGAAATACACAGACATACAAACATCCAGGTATAATTCGATAAAAACAAAAGAACAGGAGTGGAAAGCATCTCCCAATATATAAGTTACAGTTAACTTGTAAGTCATCTCCATTCGCCACTGCCTAATCTTTGTGTATTCAACCAACTTTGCAACGTGTCGCACAAAATTCAGATGATTATGATGATTGCAAACTTCCATAGCTCTTTGCGTCACTTTGAGTGCATGTGCACAGGTAATTCACCTGTTCATCAAGGTGGTTATTGACTAAAGTGAGAATTTGACTGAGGAAGTGAATTCTCATTACTTCAGGTGGTAACGCCTTGATTCTCTACTTCTTATTGACTAAACAACTTTTTCCCATAGCAAATCTGCAACAATATTCCCTCAGTGAAGTTGTGACTGTGTCAGTAGCAGTCTATTGTGTAGTGTGCAACCGTCAATAGTTGATGATTTCGCCACAGTGCAGAGTTTACTGAATACCCGAATATGAGGAAGTGGCGAATTCACACCTTTATGAGACAATTCGGACTTTCGTCAATAACCCCCCAAGCATTGGAGTCTGATGAAGCAGCAAATTCAGTAAGGCATACTGTGTCGCATTCACCATTTTTACTTTGCCAGATCAAAGAGGTGAATTAGGGGTTGATGGCAGAGTTCCTATTGACTGACTCTCTACGTCGCACTGCTCAAGAAACTGCATCCGATACCATTTGCTTCTTTCCTAGGGAAATCTGATGCTTAGTGAATAAGGAGTAGAGAAATCATTGCTATTGGAAAATCACTACCTGAAGTAACACAAATACATTTCGATGGCAGAATTCTCAGTTTCATGAATAGGCCCTTCAGTATTTTCTCCCAGACGGCTGGTTCAAATCACCCTGATCAGTCACTCTTGCATTACATGGATACATTAAGATATCAGTGTACATAATCTGTCTGGTCGGACTTTGATGGCTCTAGACAAGGCTGTTTGCGTAAAGCGCCAACATTCGCACAGACAACATGATATAAACTTTTTATTACAAACAAAAGTAGACAACTTTATTATTAACTGTTAAAAAAAATAGTATAAATCACAAAGACAAGACCTGTTTGCATTAACGTAATGAGACAAGAATGTCCACAGTTACTAACAGGAATATATTAAGTTCCATTGCATTTCGTTTTCCTCTGCAGAGATGGAGATGCAGAGGATAGTTATTTATTTATGATGTATATCCCCCAGGAGAATGAAATAAAAGGATTACACAACAGAGTCGTTAAGATTACATTTCCCAAGGACTTTGCATTTTTATCCCTACACTGCCCAATAAAATAATCTTCCTCTCAATTAACTTTACAAGAGTAAAGTAGCATGTATTGGATTATAATATATACTCTTGGGAAGATGTTAAGTCAAGTAGTCCTTACAATTGTGCTATCCTTATTGTAATTGAGGAATGCTATATATTTAGTCAGTACCCTCAGGTTAACCACTGATTTGTTTTACATACAGTACTTGTTTCATTGACTAAATAAGCAAGAATCCAGCTATTTATTTTCTGGAACATTCCTTAAAATACAAAGCAGGTGAATGCCAGCTTTTCCAAAGTCTCTAATTGACTTTAGACTTTTGGCTGAAGGTATTATGACAGGGTGCTATTTCCAAGCAAAATCTTGGATTCCTTAATAGGAGAACCATAGACCTCCTGATACATTATCAGAAGAAAGTAGCAATATAAGGAACTGGCAAACTGTGCTGCAACTCTGTACTGGGTGTTATTCAGTATAGACAACATTTTTTTCAGGCACAGCCCTTTATCAAGTGACTTTAGACTTTTAGATTAGTGAAAGTTTAGGCTTTGATGGGTATGATACACAAATGGCAAATATGTTGATTTTTTTAGCAGCCTATGAGGTCCATTCACCGCGGTGTCACTCACAGCAAAAAATGTATTGTACACTAAACTCACAAACTAAATTGTGCAGTGAGATGAGGTCCTTTCTCTTTTTAACTCATAAGTTCATGGTAAGTAAAATTACAAATATTAGCTTTAACATTTGAATATTAAAAAATACTTCTTAGTTAGATTTTACCTTGTTTAGCAGAAAGGCAGCTCCTTCTGTCTCACCCGCCTATAGATATGGGCCTCTTCTGTCCTTTGGAGAAGTCCACCACTGGTTAAATTGCAATTGACTTGGTTCCTGTAATATTTTGCATTGGGTGTGATATTTACCTTATTAGTTCTGTACTGTACACCTTTAAATAAAACTGCTGGCGAAATTAGTAACAGTAACATAATT
The DNA here is from genome assembly GCA_019650415.1 of Pipa parva. Taxonomy (NCBI): domain Eukaryota; kingdom Metazoa; phylum Chordata; class Amphibia; order Anura; family Pipidae; genus Pipa; species Pipa parva. The sequence continues at coordinate 16,784 of WMED01007237.1, forward strand.
AGTCTTTATCAATGCTAAAGATACGTTTTCTGATAATAAGGATAATAATAATATTAGGGAGAAAATTATATTTTAACCATTATTATTGACAAATATTCACCTTTTTCTTCAGTATGCATAAATATAAATAGGGCAATTTAATTGTTGGTGTTACTGTCCTTCCCAGCTACATTTGTACTGTTATAAAAATGATTAATAAAAATATGATTGCACTGGTTCATTTGACATTAGTTAATTTATTATGCATAATACTAGAGATACAATTGTGTCTAGAGGAATCACAGTCCAATTTATCTTATTTTTAAATTGTCATATATTAGATTTTTTTTTAAAAAGGCATTTTGTTGAAAATAAACTCTGAGGATTAATTTTGTCCACAAAAATATGACTTAAAAAAAATCCTTTCTGTATTAATAGATTCAGTCTTTACCTTTTTCAAGTCCCAATTACAATATTTGTAATTGACCCAAATATGGATCTAAATAAGCATCTGGGAATATCTATCTTTCTCGAATAATGGTTTTTATAAGACTTCATTTTTATGTCCCCAAGTCTCTAACTGCGGTAGGAAAAATTATCCTCGCCTTCTTAACTGATTAACATCTAACATTTTATTAAAAAATAAAAAGTGAACACTGGGGAAATTATTTAAGCTATAATTCAGCGCTTCACTCTTATGCTGCAGGCAGTAGATATTTAGACACTTATTTACCATCTAGATATTAACTCTAGAAGTAAGTTATTTGTTTTTATTAACAAGATTTCGACTCTGAAGTGAAATTACATGATGTCAATTGTTAAATAAAGATTCATATCAATCTGTTGTAGGTTCCATGCATTGAAAGATTTACAATAAACCTGACAACAGAAGTTAAAGATACATTAAATCATTCATGCTTATGTCTTTTTTGTATGTATATATATTGTATGCATATTTACTATGTATTTCTTGGAACTCTTTGAGGCTACATTCCCCACAAAAGGAAAAGGAACACTTGCGCTTTAGGTGCTTAAA
>WMED01007238.1:0-17798 GCA_019650415.1 Pipa parva
GGGACAGGGAGACATAGAAAGGGATGTAATATTCACTTATATACAATTAGTGGGATATGGAGAGGATGATGTCACTGCGCTTCTCTGGGGGACTTTACATCACTCCGCATGACTTCACATACTACTTCTATTTGACTGACTATGCCACACTACACATGTGACACCAATCGCCACTGTCCGCTTGCTTTGAGAAGAGTATGCTCTGCTTAGTCAACAGTGAGAAGTGAATTTGCGTCTATTTTGGCGAGTAAAGAAGAGAGAGAGAGAAAGCAATAAAATTCATGAAATTAACTTCTAAAATACAATTTTTACAAGAGATGTATTTTAGTAACTGCTGTGCCAATCCAAATGGGTTATTTTTGGGTAACTGGGGAAAGGCAAAGTGTAGAATGCTGAAGGACTTATCCCCAGATATGTTCAACGTGTGACAACATGGAACATTTGTTTATTTTAAAGAACTAATTGTAACAATTAGGCAGAGATTCTGCTGAGCATGCTGGTGTCTTGGGCTCATGGGAGCAGCCATAAATCTAGGGTATAATACGGTAGCAGCAAAATAAAAAAAAAAAAAATAACATACTGAAACAGGGCTTTGGGGGCTGATTCACCGAGGAACATTTATGAAATTGTTGTAACACTGTTGGCAAAGCCTCAATTACAAAGCTGCAAGTGATCACCGATCACAAATTTCTAAGCGAATTGTGAATTTGCTTTGATTTTTTTACATTTTTTAACGGTAATTAAGCACAGATTGTAATTTCCTTGGTTACATGCCTGGGGGGTTGGCAGGTGGTCCCACACAGAAACACAAAGTGCGTTAGATTGACATGTATAGATATCGTGTGTCCAGGGCGCCATTGCTGAAAGTATTAGCTATATTTAAACTATTTGATTGACAGAAGGGCAGTCCAGAAAATGTTCAACACAAATCTTCATTGTCCTTTTTAATAATTGTCTGTTTTACAAGCACTTTTGTCTGCCCCCATAATGTCAGTAATGCATGAAAAAACCCAGTGGTTGATTTTAATCTTATTATTTATTTTTATATATATATATATATAGAAATAATATAATAGTCATTTAAGGCATTGTGTTCAATGGTAGCTTTAAAATCATATTGAACTTTTTCAAGACAATCTTTTGCCAATGTTTGCTCCTGAGATGTTTAATAAACGGTTCTTGTTACCATGTGTGGTCCCTAGACAGTAGTCTTACGCGAATAAACCAAGTGCCGGTATTTATACTCGAAACGGTTAAACAAGGCTTTTTCTGCCTTATTACAACATGGTTTATCTTTCTGCTTTCAAAAAAAGGAATTGTAATAGCGGTCAATGGGACACTCCAGAATACCCTACAGAACGGGACTTATATTCTCCACTAAAGTGACCGATGCTTTCCATCCTGAGAGAGAATTATTGTGTAAAAATCGATGATTGACCGAACATATTTGAAGGTTCCTTTGTGACATCTCCTGTCGGCAATATTATCTTTCTTACCAAACATATTGTGAATAAATAAAGGATTCCATGCAGTGGTTTCACCAGACCACAATGTTCCTTTAGATATCACACAATTCGTTCTTTTTCTATTTTTTTTTTTTTACAATGTTAAGTTATGTGTCCCACGTAATTATTTTGGAAGTTATTACATAATTACATTTTTAAACAAATGTTTTTCAATTTCAAATTTAGTAACTGCGGAGAATCGCTGCAAGTCAATAGCGCCATCTGTAATTATGGTTAGTAGTGAGGCACATGAGCCGTTACTTATGGTGCCATTGTTTGCCGTGGACTCTGTTTTGGTTAACCCTACCCCTCTTTGGATCTGAACCGTCGGATATAACTGCTAAAATCTGTAACTGTCCCAGGAAAATTAAGGCAGGTTAGGAGTCCATGTAATAAGCACTTGCTGGTAAAATACAGGGTCATGTTGCATGACTACTGTTAATCTCATTATATTTTTCTTTAATCTTTAGGGCAGTGATGGCGAACCTATGGCATGTGTGCCAGAGAGGGCACACGCACCGTCACCACCGCTGCTAGCCTTGATCCCCCACTGAGCAAGCGCTTCTTCAGTGCAGGCTGTAGATCCAACTTGGGTCCTGACTTTCAGATTGGATCCATGGCCAGGAATGCTTGCTTGCCGATAGGATAGCCATGGCAGAGCTCCTCTCACGATGTAGGTGCTATGACATCACTCATCAGCGCCTGCACTTCAGGGGAAGGTTCTCCATCACTGCTCTAGGGGACAAGCTTATTTACAGAAGATGTCCTATGTCCCATCACTGCCCCTGAACCCCAGGCAATGAGAACTACCTGATCCCCCAGGGGTTGTGGGTGAATCCTTTACTCTGGGGATCTGCTCGTAAGCAGCCCAATATCTCCTGTAACTTTTGGGCCCCATAGAACTTCTTAGAAATAGGGAAAAGTATCTTTTTTTGTGTGTAAATTCACTTGCAAAGTGTACCATATCCGGCCGCAGAATCGGGCGCACTCAGCATAATCTCGTGTACTCGGGATTCTTGGTACATACCACTGACATCATTAGTTGGATTCAGTAATGGGCAAAACTTGTTTCCTCTGTCTTGTTATGTTGTTGACATTTTTTAGAGCAAATCTTCATAATTATTTCCCTAATTCTAAGATGAACCTTTAGTTTACATTGTATCTTGTTGGGTTAAAGGCACGTGAGATGGCTTCCAAATATAAACATTGTTTACTGCTTATATTGTCACATTTTCTATTTCAAAAAACCTTTATATGGTGGGGGTTTTTTCACTTTATTCTTCTTTACATATTCAGTAAAAATTGTCAATGTACATTATTGGGCACAAAAGCCAGTATGTATTTCCATAAGCATTGGTGATAGAGCGGGAAATGTCTTCCTAAATTATCCATGCATTTCAATGAAACTGCGCCTATCGTGGTCAAACGATCATTTTACTTAGAAAAATAATAACTCCTTTTGTTTTGACAATTGAGCCCCACTCCGCTGGAAAATAAAGGGGGTATACACCTTAAAGGGTATACGTATACAGTTTGAATAAAACATTATTTCTATTTGACATGTATACATAGAGAAAGCCAACCTAAATATTAAAATGTAAAACCGATTTTGGGATCAGTAGTACTTGCCTCTTGTTTAAACAGCCCTGCTCCCCCAGCCATTCTGTGTACAGGCTCTTCCTGTATAGTGCTGATAAGCCCCGCCCCTGAGTGACATCACTCACTATTCAGAGAGCAGTTCTTGTGTAGAATCCTTTTCCCTTCTCATTATATAAAGCCTGTTCCTAACCCTGAGCATGTGCAGATCAAAGCTGTTCCACTGCCTCTGTGATTGGCTGTGGAGAGAGGAAGTCAGGGAAAGGAGGGGGCATGGCTACACACAGCAGGGAACTGGTTGAGAGGGGGAAAGCAGTTACAGGAGGGTATTGATCCCTGCTGAATTAAGAGGTGAGTAAGGAGTTTACAAGTAAATGGGGCTTTGTTTATAGACAGGTTTTACATACCTTTTAAATATTAATTTCAGTTATTTTCAATAAATAACCCATTTTTGGACATTTAAACAGACTTCTAGGATGTCTTAACTTTAAAATCAGAGAGTCATTCATTATAAAGACAGCCTGGAAGACGCATGGGTAAGACCCAAACAATGAAAAAGTAGCAAATTAAATAAATTTTTTTGTTCGTTGAAAAAAACTTGATTCAGATTAGGAATTTATACAATATGCTAAAATAGTATTTTATGGCGCACATCCCCTTTAATGTGTATAAAATATATTCTTCCATAGAATTTTTTCTTTGTGAGTAAATAGATGTATTTATAATTATTCAAAGAAATGTATATTTTTGTCAAATCATGTCTTTCAAAGTAGCTTTACTAAACAGCCTCCATTTTAACTTGTGCGACCCACTCGCTCGCTTAATCTCACCTGATTGGATAGACTTTTATATGATGCGCGCACTGACAGCATTGCATCACAATAATCATTTATTACAGGGTTCTATTGGGTATTTATTAAATGGGTTTGTGGGTATATAGAGAAAAAACCCTGAAGATGCAGTGGATTTTGGAGTGGGTTGTTTAAAAGTATTTTTTTATTTGGTTTTTATCCTCAAATGATTTATTACTATAGTTATTTTGTATTGTTCTATGTCCATTAATGGAAGCAAATGAATGCTGCTGTCATTCTCAGAGCAGCTGTTGAGTAGTAACGGATTGGAGGGATCACTACTGCATTCCTATTAGTGAATCATATCACAGCAACACTGATTGGTTCCCTAAGGAAATAAATGAGGAAACTGTAGGAACACAATAAGGAAACATAGAAAGCAGAAATTATATTATAGCTTCTGCCTTATGGACGACATTTTATTTTATGACTATATGTATTTATGTATATGAGGTGGAGATACTATGTCACTTGACATTCTTCCTAGACTCCATAGCGCCGCTTAGTGGTCATAATTTAATTACCCTTATATGAGGGCTGTTTTTGAGGAATGGCTCATCTTAGGGACATCTTGTTGAAAACAGGGCTGTGGAGTCGTTAAGCCAAATCCCCAACTCCGACTCCTCAATTTCCCCTAACTCCGACTGCCTCATACATGCCGGATGTTTAAGAGATAACTTAATTTAAGCTTTTTATCATCCCATCATTCCATGGGGGTGAGGTTGCTCATCTCAGCTAATAAGATAAGAGTCTTTCTGCAGGTTACCATAGAAGCCTGTGTGCCGTGAGAGACCTGCTGAACTGTCTATAGTTCATGAATGAAGTAAAATCTACTGACCAAAATATTTACAAAATGTTGTCTTTTTATGTTGAAAGCTAATGTTTGTAGTGAGTAAACTTCTTTAATCCTGTTTTCTCTAGCAGATCTATGATGAGTGCAGCCATTCCTTCCAGTGCCTTTTCCTCTGATCTGTAACAAGGAGCTTCACTACTGAGCATGTACATAATGTGCAGCACACATTCATTTCAATTAAGCCTAGATCCTTATATAAGGAATAGAACAGACCTTTACACATTTCATTATTTTCCCAAATTCTTATGAAAATACTGTATATTCAGCACATACTGCAATGAACTAACTCTACCATTTTATTATATATTTTGGGAGTCGGAGTCGGTCCATTTTATAACGACTCCGACTCCACCAAAATGGGCCCCGACTCCGACTCCACAGCCCTGGTTGAAAATCATAGGTATAAGGCGAATATGTATTAAAAAAGAATGAAATGTTTGATGCACACAATAAGCCAGCCGTGGCGAGCCTAAGGAATGCATGCCAGAGAAGGCACGTAGAGGAAACACGCGTGCCATCGCCACCACTGCTCTAACGCTATCCTAGATCCTTCCAGCGAGTGAACGCTCCTTCAGTATAGACCTGGCGGTTTTCAGGTCGGATCCGCAGCCTACACTAAAGAAATGCTCACTGGGAGGATCTAAGTAGGACAGCCTGACGCAGCCGCGATGATGTCACTCATCAGGTTCGCCTCCACTGCAATAAGTTTTTCCTAGACATGCAAAGCATGTAATAAAGTGCAAAAACACTCAGAGGAATGATTATATCAGATCTAGAAACCCATAGCAACCAATCAGCGATAAGATTTTCCTTTTATTCTGAAGCTGGAATAATAAAAGCAAACTTCTGATTGGTTGCTAGGGGTTACTACCTCTGAGTATAAGAAAAAGTTCTTAAAAACACAAAAAATTTTTGAGACAAAAAACTTTTTTTTTTTTCCCTTCGGAGAAGCTGACTTTGCTGACATTTACTGGTAAATTCATTATTACTACTTATTATTTCACCATCTTTTATTGCATTTCATATTTTATTATTTTTTTCACAATATTTTGTTATGAGTCCGAGTCCCATATAAATTATGACATAATTACATTAAAAAAATGTTTTTCCATTTGAAATTTAGTGACTGTGAAGCATCGTTGCAAGTCAATACCGTCACCTATAATTACTGTTAGCAGTGAGGCACATGAGCCGTTACTTATGGTGCCATTGTTTGCCGTGGACAATTCAAGGTGAACTTCATTTTGGTTAACGCTACCCCTCTTTAAATAGAAAAAGCAGGTCATTTACAACAGGATTTATAGAATCACTGCCACATGGACTGGCAGATATATACAGTATATATATACTGTATATATAAGCCAATATACTGTGAGGTGGCCTTGCTTTTGAGGCACAATGGTAAGTTAGGTAAGGCCTAAATTGGAAGCCGATCCAGCTGTAGAGTTGGCGTTGGCTAGTAACCCTGCTAAATAGCATCTCATTCGTTGGTGTCAGAGATGTTTCTCATTATGTCTAATATTCTGTTGATCCATACATTGTAGAGGCCTTTTCTGATAAATGCATATTAATTATTTTTAGGGCTAATGTCAGGACAGCTAAGGATTTCAGCATTCTTAGGAGAAGTACAAGTTGTGTGAGTGACACCCATTTTTGGGGCAACTGCTGCCATTTATCTAATAGTGTAACTTGGATATGGTGATGTCTGAATGTTATATAATAATGGGTGCGGCGAGCTGTGTGTCTGCTGGATGTGTTTTATTATGTGACAGAAAAGTAAAATGTGTATAAACGCAGCTGTTCAGTATCCTACAGATGAGGCCGAGAGTTGACCATCAGAAGAAACAGAAGCCTCTGTAGCCAAGGTTCCCTATCCTAGAAAACAATATTTTATATACAAATTACAATTGTGTTAATTGTTGGAAGAAGCAGAAAGAGGAAAAATACCCAATCTGATCATGTGGCAGATCATGTGACGGACCATGTGGCAGATCATGTGATGGACCATGTGACAGACCACGAATATACATGAATTTAACAGTAGCAGTTTTCCAGTTGGGTTAAATAGACACACTGTGATGTGTAGTGGGATCCAATACACAATGACATAATGAAACAAACAGTTTAGCGGCTTTGTTTAACAAACATCTCCAAATAGCAAGTATGTTGTGTAAAAATCCATTACAGAGAAACAATGACTGTGTGTAGAGAATATTTATGTTGAATAAAGTTTATAACGTGTTCCGGTCAGACTTGTGTCATTTGTTTTTTTAAATTTCATATTAAGAATAATACTTGGGGGAAAGTTTATCAAAGTCTAAAAGGTTTCTTGAAGGACTAATGCTGGAGAAACTGTGTTTATTTATTCATCGACATCGTTTATATAAAAACGCTGTTTAAACCATGTAGACAATCTTTTATTTTTACATCGAAAAGTTGTTTTCAATGTAGAAAGCTTGATCAATATCCACCTTGGTGCGATACCTGCAGGTCTTGGTAAAGAGTGAAAGAAGAGATTTCCAGTAAATTCCTTTCTTATTGAGGTGTCTGCGCAGTAACTGATGTCATATCTCAGCAGGTAGGACAATATGCAAGAACGTCCAATTCCACCTTCTAGGTCCATTAACCTCCACCTTCACTTGCTGAAACGTACAGTATGTGTTAAGAAAACCCCTCACTAAAGCAGAAAAGTAAGTGACTGACAACACTAGCACTTAACAAATACAGGGAAAACACAAGATAAAATATAGAAAGAGGTTAACTGTACCTAAAATATCACAGCTGGCAGAGACGTCAGAAGAGTGATGGTCATGCTTAAGCCCTACTGCAAGATTTTGATTTAGGATATACTGTTAAGAAACTAAATATTCTACCTGTTTGGTAGATGCCTAAGGAATGTGTAAAAGGAACCCAGAGTCTTGCTAAATTTGATCCAAAATGCTATATCAGAAGTATAGGAAGGTTATAGTCTGTAAAATATCAACAGTATGATTAGTACGCATTCTGAGAGAAGACACCAGACTTCCTCAAAGTTCAAGAAGGGCTGACTGTGAATGTTTTTACAGAGAAAAAGTGGAACTTTCCAGGTAGTAATGAAGTGGAACTTGTAGGTTTAGTAATGCAGTGAATTCTTTACTGTTCTTAAATATGTGGAATGAGGGCATCCTTTGGTGGCAAAGATTAGCTGATAACTATGATCCACGAAACATTTAGAGAGGAAAATAAACCTATGCTAGAGAAGGTTAATTAAAGAAGAATGCCCAAAAACATAATGGTCCAAGGGACATAAAAGCTGGAACCATTTGTCAAATACCAGGGGAAAAGAAGTGAACAGAGAGCCAATACATCTTCATTTATTTTGTAGATCCTCAAGTACTCATGCAACTAGTATCAAGGCAAACATGAATAGTTCTCTCTGAATGGTGTAATTGGATATGGGATAAAAGTAACAAAATATGAAAAAAAAGGGAAGTCTAAAATATGTAAGATAATATAACCTCATTATCTAAATCTGGCCACTCTTTAAAAGAAGGGTCAGGAAATAGAGGAAGATTCTACAGAGAAAGAGTCACCTTTATTCCAATGTATCCAATATAGCAGGATCTATAGAATAAGCCAGATAAGTCTAGGAGATTCAAATCCATGTTTCCTTGTGATCTTAAAGAGCTGTCAGGATGGGAAAATCCATCTAAGGTGGATAATTCCATTGTGAGAATCTCCAGCAAGACAACCATTCCAGTAGACGACTGGAAGATCCTATGGATAGAAGAGCATCAGTTGCTTTTAGAAGATTATATTCTACCAATTCTAATGTGTGCAAACCAGCCTTAACTGGTTAAAATTATATATGTATCAAGACCCCTGAAGGCATCATTACTGCAGTTGGAGGAGGACACTGAAGATGGTGTTTCTAGAGATGACCTTCTAGATCTCCTTCATCCAATCGTTTTAGCATCTGACTTTGTACATGACACTGACCTGGATGCTTTCAGCCAGATCTATGTTTTTAAATAAGGCAAGAGGACTATGGCTCAAAGCCTGGTCATCTGATTTGGCATCAAAAATGTTTTAATGAACAATGCCTTTTATACTGGGCAGATTGCTCTAATTAAGTCTGGTCAATCTATTAGATAGTCTGGCAGAAGGTAAAGTGGAACATGGTTCCACAAGATAAGCCTAGAAGCACAAGAAAAACTTTTTGCCCTTTCGATGAAGGATATTCTTGGACAATTTTTTAGGAGAGACTTTGGAAGATTTAAAAGACTAGAATATAGATACTCCTCTAAGGAACACAAATTGAGACTACTATTCATAGTCTAAGAATTTTACGTTCTGACACCAGAGAAGTGCCAAAGTGTGAGGTTGTTTAACTTTGTTCTTAATCGATGGCACCATACTGGACAAGACCCTTGAAGATCGTATCTTGGGTTTTGAAGATCGTATCAATAGTTTATCAAATAGAATTTTAGGAATCTTCAACTTCTCATTTTTGTATCAGTGAGACCAACTTCTCGACAATTTTCACTAGAATAATCAATTTCACATTATTTTGGCCCCATAGGAATGGCAAATTTTGCCTATTGATCGATTTAAAAAGATGGATATTGTAAGATCAGTACCAAACATTATCCAAAATAATGGTATCTGAGATCTTTGGTCTCAAAGATGCTTACTTATGCATACTTATCATCCCTCCAGCAGAAAATATTTCAGAAATGCAGGTTGTTTGAACTCACAGATTCACCACTTGCAATTCATTCAGGTCTTTCCTTTGGAATTTTCTTTGGTACACAGAGTGTTTACAAAGGTCATTGTGGTAACTTCCATAGCTCTTAGAAAACAGGGCATTCATGCTCCATACCTGGACTGGTTGCTAATAGCATCTGCAATCACACAAAATGCATCAGCACAAAGAAACAACAACACAATTGTTGAAGATGCAATGGCTGCATCATTAGATGAAAGGAATGTGCACACATTCCCTCAGGATTCCATTATATAGCCTCTTTACTGGATCATGGGTACAAGGTGCAGGAGCAACATTTCAGAGGGTTAAACCACCCTTCCTTCTTCAGGTTGAGAATGACAATAGTGTAGATGAAATATATACCTTAGGGGGAAAAAATCCTCCCATTAATTAAATTACATGTGACCATACGTAAGTGCAAGCCACAGATTAAAGGTCAAGTAAACCTCTCATTGTAGTATTGAAAATCTTTTAACCTTTTCCTATTCAATAAAATTTCCTGTTGCGCCCATTGAAATCCTAATATTTTTGGCAAAAAACGTAAAATTAATTTTATCAAAGAAATTAACAGCACTTAGGATAGAGAAATATGTGTGCAATATTGATGTCCCCTGCCAGGGGACCAAGGATTGGAACGGAATTTTTGGAATGTCCCTCTCTAGGGGACACAGGATAGGAAAAGGTTAATAAAGTCCATAAATCATGGTGAAACCTAGGGATTAAAGGGTAAGTAAGATATATGTAAAATGCACTTCTGTCATGTGATCTAAAATATTACTGCATATGCCCTTTAAAATAATATTTTAAAGGATATATGTAGCAATATTTTAGGTTACATGACATAAAATATAAGATATATAAAAAAAAAAAAAACAAGCAAAAATTATATATGATCATTGATCATAGTCACCATGATCTCCAAGCAAACAGGGTAAGCGTTTATATTGTGATCTATCCTGTCCAATCTGTCTATGGGCACAATATTCAGTTAGACACAATCAGTAGTGATAACTACAGATGCATTTCTTACAGCAGCGGTTCTCAATCTGTGGGTCACGACTCCTTTGGGGGTTGAACGATGCTCTCACAGGGGTCGCCGAACATGCTGCTCCACTACCTAACTCCGGCAGTGAGCGCAGGTCCCTTTATATAGGGGTGCCTGCGTGGTGACGTCATGGCCAAACGTCATCACATGATGCGCATACGTGATGATGTCATGCACGGACGTCATCACATGACACACGAGTCCTGAAAAAAACTAAAGAATAACAGCAGATTTTCAGAGCTGGTGCAAATACAAGTCTAAAGATCCCTTATTATATCCAAGTCATCTCAGCCATTAAGATTTATTAAAAGACAATTTCAAATCAGATCTGGCCTTTTATTAAAACTGAATTGTACAGCGCTGCGTAAATTTGTGGCGCTTTATAAATAAAATTATACATACATACAAACCTTTTTTCTCCCCAGAGAATCTTAATTTGGTGCTATCCAAAGTATTTAAACTACCTTAAATCTCTTAAGAAAAGAAAATGCTTTTTTTGCGTAACAATAACATCTGCAAGAAAGGTTGAAGGCTTCAAGAATTATCATTCCAACCTCCATATTTATTTTATTTGACAAACAGATTGGTTTTGAGACCAGTTTCTTTCTTTAGTCTGTAGGTCACTATACAGTTCAGTCTTAATGGTCAGATTCGAATGCCTTCTTTTTTCAAAAAGGAAGAGGAAAGACTTCACAATTTTTGGATGTATTTAGATCTTTACAAATATATTGAAATAGGACAAGAGAATTTAGAACAAGCAAAACAATATTTTGTGTTGTTCTCTTAACGAAATAAAGGAAACAAAGTTTAAAACATTTCACTCTCTAGATGGATAAAAGACATCATATATATTTGTTATCAAGAGGAAGGAAAGTGCCTCCTGGGATGATCAGAGCTCATTCAATGAGGGCAGTTTCTATCTCTTGGGCAGAGAAACCATCACTATTCCCAGAGATTTGTGGTGCAGCTACATGGTCAAGACTAGATACTTTTTCAAAATATTAGAGACTCGACATCACACCCTCTCGACAAGCAGCCTTTGGGACCAAGGTCTCCAAAACAGCTATGATGGACCAGGTTTTCTCCAACTTCCCCTGAAGCCAGTTAAATCCCTTTTTGTGCTTTTGAAATGTTATTTTCTTTCAGTCTGAAAGGCAGCACATATATATTTTCCTCCCAATAAAATATTTTGTGAATAAAACTGTCCTCATCATTCTTTTATTTGGGGAAGATTTAAGGAGTTCCATGCTGGCTATTAGGTGCTTTTTTGCTAGGCAACTGTCCTACTTTGTGAGGAGCGGAAGTTAATACTTTCTGTACTGCCTTTCCGACTAAAGGAAAAGAAAATCTCGGTTAGTATCATTTTTACGGTTTTGGTTGGTGAGAGCATTGCTGTAGGTCTGTTTGTCTGTGGATAGGTATGGAAGCAGAAACCTGTAGAGCAGCTGGTGCAAAAACCACTCTGTAACTTTAATCCATCACACGTTAAAAAATGTGATAAAATTATACTGACAGCAGAAAAATATTTTCTGCAACACGTTAAAAGTTTACCATTGGTCACCAATTAACAATAGTTCCCGTTCGATTCTGTGAGACAAAGTTACACCTGAGTTTTGTCCAGCAGTGTTCAATCTGCTATAAACATTTCCTTATGTCATCTGTTGCCCTAAAGTAGAAGTGATACAAATACACTTAATGAATCTTCCATTTGTCCATATTTTTGTTAGAAGATGGTGGGAATGAGGGTCCATTTTCCCAGGTCTATGCGCATTGTGGACTTAAGGAATCAGCCTCCCTATTTTGAATCCTTACAAAGTGTACTTATTTGTAGAGCTTATTCAGCTGAAGTCACTTACCCTGAAATGTGTGACCTTAGCAAATTGTTTGGCAAAATAGAAAGATCCTCCGGCACTTCAGATGTAGTTAAAAAACTTCTTTTATTGTAACATCTTTAAAAAACAATTATAAAAACAGAGAAACAGCACCTACGCATTTCACGCGGTGGGCACTTAATTATGGTGTAAGTATCTCTCTATGCCATACAGAGATACTTACACCATGATTAAGCGCCCACCGCGCGAAACGCATAGGTGTTGTTTCTCTGTTTTTATATAGGATGACATTGGTTGTAACATTGCATTTACAGAGAAGAGGTAGTATTAATTTCTAATCAAGGCTTGATTTGCTAAGCTTTAATTAGGTGTATCTGTTGAATCAAAGTCTGGCAATTCCACTTACATAGAATGGATTTCTGCAGAGGCCAGAGGTGAAACTATGCACAGGGAATCAAACTTAGGGTGCAGAGCAAGTGTGCCCACAATAACTTCTTGACTTTCCAAACCATGGTCAGAGAAAGCATCTCATTCAAAATTATCTGGGAAACTTGGTGGAGATAAGGGTCAAAGATTAACACCAACAACAGCAACTGTCAAATCAAAAGAGAAGAGTACATTTTTAAAAAGTTAACAGAGACACACAATACTGACCCAGCATTGACTGAATGAGTGATTAATATTCCACATAGACTTGCTGTCATTTTCATGAGGATCTGAGGGGAGGTGGAAAGTCTACATGGTAGGGCCAGGAAATAAATAGGTTTGGGGGCTTCTGGAAAAATGTAAACAAAATGAATGAAGGCTTGGTAAGGAGGAGTTCTCAGCACATGGAGATATGAATCTTGGACATATACACTGGTCTGCTTTCATAGAAGCTATTGACCTTAAGTCACAACTGAAAGTGTGCAAGAAAATGGTAATGTAGATGGTTGTCTTTTGGTTCTGCATCTCTAGACCATTTTCAAAGACACGGAGCCCTTCTACCAACGACACCAGCTGAAATGGCTCTCAATTTTATCATGTCAGAGGAAGCTTCATTAAGAAAGGACAAACATATTAAAATTGGTGATGAGAAAACAATTCTTGGCACCAATATCAAGCTAAATTAGCCAAGCCAGATGCTACTGGTTGGAATATATAAGTAGAAAGGAGAAAGGATTTTTTGAGTGCAACTTTAAAGTGACTAGATCCTCAGTTGGTGGTGTAGTATAGGGGGCAATGTGAAATGGCACAATAAACTTTTGGGTCCTTATCACATGAAGTCTTGAATTTCTCAGGAATAAGAATTAAAATCCATTAAAAAATTAATGAAACCATTAGAAACAATCAACCTTATACGTATTCCTGCACTGCATGTTTTTTACATTGAACTATATTAGATACAATAGTAGATTGTTGAAGTGGAATGTGGAACAGTATCACATGGAGAGGTAACCTGGCTGTTCATTATTATTAGGAACAGCAGCAGTATTGCCCCTGTCTGTTAATGGTGTTAGGGCCAAAACCAGCATGTCTATGGACATGTTTGTAGTGTTGAATTTGGGCACGTTTATATAAAAAAAAAAAAAAAAACCCTCAACATTAGTACCATGATTCTATATATTTCAACTATTGGAAAAGTAATGAGCAGCTGTATCATCTACTCCTTACTGTACTCTGCCACTAGCAGGATGTATCACAACTCTGCTCCTGCTGGTGTAACAGTTAATAGCACTATTTTACTAGTGGGTGTTCCAGGCTCGAAACACTATTGTCTTTGAAGATTACTTATTCGATACACCGATGACTGATATTCCAATCGAAATAGCATTGTTCACTGTTTAATCCCCAAAGTTTCATCCCCAATTATACAATTTAAAACAGACTAACTGATCCCTGATCACTGTGGGAGCAAATCAAAATGTTAAAGAAAGATTTCAGAAATAGGAATTTTTTTTATTATTTCAAGGAAGTGCATTTAATGGCTTTGTAGCTTTTGTCCAATAGAAATAAATACAGTAACAAAACGGGCACATGAATTCTGGACCATGTAGATACAGTGGGTAACGAGCATGAAGCACTCAGTAGCATCCCTTTTATACAGGCTGCATATGAACGACTACCATCCGTTCAACTGAAACTGAAGTTTTGTCATTCTTAAATACTGCAGGATCTCAAATAACAAGATATACATGTTAAATTCAGGGCATTTTAAAAAAATTCCTCCATATAAAGCACTATTGAATGCTAACTGCTTTTAAAAGAATCTCAGTTATGTTACCCTTCTGTAGCCAAATGGCTATTATGCTGATAAAGGAATTAAAAGCTGGAAAAAAAAAGTAGTCCTTGATTCCATTTTTCTATGGTTAGAGACCCATGAGTGCTTTGTTGTGGTTTAGTGGTTGTGTGGTCTGCCTCTACCACGGCCAGCTGGGGGTCCATCTACAGAGGATCGTGGATTCTTGATAGTCTCATCTACAGACAAGATGAGGCAAGCAGCTTCAGAAGCCGCGGTCAGAGCATTAATTCTTACAATGGCTGGCTCCCACACACAGGCTTCAAAATTATCTGCTATGTCTTCATTGTTCACATCCACACCATACCACATTCCACCCTGCAAAACAATGACACATTTAGTGTAAATGCAAACAAGGACAATGGACTAAAATTATGTTCACTAATGCTTCCCCTGCCAATAATGTCCAACAGAAAAATTATTACTTATGTGCACTACCCAAAAACCAGAGTATTGAATGTAACTGCCTGTGGTAAAACTCACCTGTGCATGCTTGGCTCTCAGCTTGTTCAAGATGTTGGTGGCATCAAAACCAGCATTGTCGCACAGCTGGCGTGGGATAATTTCTAGAGCTTTGGCATAGGAACCTATCAGGAGCTGTTGTTTTCCAGGAATTGTCCTTGAGTAATCTCGCAGGTACTTGGAAAGTTCCATCTCAATGGCTCCACCTCCAGCAACAACAGAGTCATTCTATCAAATGAAAAGCTGAAACTATTACTGTGCACGCTCGAGCTTACATAGGTAAAAAAGACAGTTACTGTCTCATGCATAGTATTTACTGTAATTGATAATCACTATTAAAATGAAATAAATTTAATGTAATCCACGCAGTGATGAAATCTGGCATTACCATTACATACACTGACACAGAAGCGCTTTTAGTGTATCACCACTAAATATCAGACTAACTACATGCTTATAGAGAAACTGGTAAATAAAATGAGGTCATACCTTGATTGCCCGTCGTACAATCATAATTGCGTCATGCAAAGATCTCTCTGTCTCCTCCATGAATTGCTCAGCTCCACCCCGCAGAATGATGGTGCAAGTCTTGGCTTTTGGGCAGCCGTTGAAGAAATTATATCTGCAGCGGAAAACAACATTAATTCAATTATTACTGTAAGTTAGAATAGTATCTGATTTAGGCCGCCTTAGGGGCCTTGTTTCTAGAAAATAAGTATGCATACACACGAAAGAGTCATTTAACTCGAGTGCAGTATTTCCAGGTGGGATAACATTCTATATACACATCTGCAAGGCTCAGAATCTCACTTGCAAGTTTATTTAGGTAAAGTTATTGACCAAGCTATACATATATATTATATTTATAACGTAGAAACAAACTTAAACATTGAAAAGTAAAAACGATTTTGTGTTTTTGAGCTCTCACCTCTTAATCAAGCAGACTTTCCCCTCAGCATTTCTTATGTACTTGCAGTTCCTGTATAGTGCCCAGAAGTCACCTCCCCCTAATGAAGTCATACAATGACTCATTCTGCTAGTGCATGTTTATTAATCTGATAATTTCCTTTCACTGCTATAAGCCCTGCAGTATTGAATTCCGACCAGACAGTGTCAGTTTTTAAGACAGAGAATGTGGGAGGGGTGGGGGCCTGGCCTCATACTCTACAGGAAGGAGGAATATTTTACAGAGGGATAACAAGTGCTGCAGAGTGAAAAGGTGAGTGAAGATTTCATTAATTTTTTTTTTCACTTTACAATACTTTAATGGGGCAATCTTTATAAATCTACACAGTGGCAGTAACAGTGTCTTTTTAGTGCTGTGGATAGCTAAATTGTTCCAAAATAGGGCAAAAGGGGAGAATCAAATTACCAACAACCACCTACTTTCTGTGGCGAGAACCAAGATCAATTGCCTTGTGTTTTATGTACAATTATACATATTTAGGGTCAACTTCACACAGGGTTTTTCCACACTTTATACATGGCCATGTCCTCATTGATTTAGCATGTACTACACAAAGATATGGGCCCATGCATTTCAATTTAATATACAATTAGTAAGTACAACTTCTGCTGATCAAGCCAAAGCAATAAGGGGCCAAAAAATACTGGGTGTAAAATTAGACTAATTTTATCAGAGATAAATCAGTATTTGTTTAACCGACTACAGAGAACAATGCTTTTGTTGATCTCTGTCCCAGTATCACCAATATTAAAATAATATTTACTGCTGTTATTTGGCACCTGCATCTGTATTACACACTGACACATTAGTTACAGTGGCATGCGTAACCCCAAACACAGACACATACCTCTCTCCTCCAACCTGGGCCTCTTCAAAAAGAGCGCAGTGACCCAGTACATCATCAGTCAGAGAGTTAACACTGGTCTGGATGGAGCCTCCGCAGGCCTGTACATGATAGAAACACAGGGGCAGTTATTCAAAAGATCACATGATCAACCCCATTATTAAAGATCATTTCATGTACTTTTTTTTTAATTTGAGTTTATTCAATTTTTCAATGCAATATAACATTTTGTAACACCGTTTGATTAACAATTTGTCTCACTTCTCACAACAAATGTTATCTATTATGTACAGCAGTGTTTCCCAAAGTTGTTTTTGTCGTGGCCCGGTTATTTTTGTGCTTATCCTTCGTGGCCCGGCACGAAGGATAAGCACAAAAATAACCGGGTCACAAGAGCGCCGCTCATGAATATTCATGAGCGGCGCTCGTGACCCGGCATTTCATTTTGGCGACCCAGCATTTGGGAAACACTGATGTACAGTATTTATACATTTTCTTGTTGTATCTCAACTTTAGGAAGTTTATTCACAATCTTAATTTTTGCTATAGTCTGTTGCTTACTGCATAACCTTATTTCTCTTCTTTTTCTCACTTAATTATTTGTTTACTTTTCTTTTTACTCTTTTTTTCTTTCCCAAGTGAATTTGATTATTCTTTATATTTGACCTTGTTGTTTTCCATTGTTATAGTTTTGTATTCTGTAACTGTTGACTAATAAAATTATAGTCTAACTTTGTGTCTGATTATTTTGGTTTTCAAAGTACTGTGTCCAAGGTGACCACATCAGCTCATTCTCATATGTCCTGTCTGTCCTGTGT